>PVKC010044397.1:0-12710 GCA_004027635.1 Crocidura indochinensis | reverse complement strand
CCCCATTCACAATTGTGCCTCAGAAAGATCAAGTACCTTGGAATCAAATTTAATAAAGTACTAAAAGTCCTATACAAAGAAAATTGTAAAACACTGTTTCAAGAAATAAGAAATGGAAAAGAAATGGAAACATATACCCTGCTCATGGATTGGGTGGATTAACATCATTAAAATGGTAATACTTCACAAAACATTGTACATACTTAATGCAACCCCTCTAAGGATACCCGTGACCTTTTTCAAAGAAGAGGATCAAACAAGCACTCCTGGAATTAATTTGGAAGAAAAATAAGAAGATAGGAGGCATCACTTTCCCCAATCCTATATTGTAGTATAAAGCAATAGTCATTAAAACTGCATGGTAATGGAACAAAGATAGACCCTTTGAGTATTCTGAAATTGACCTCCATGTTCAACCAATTGATTTTTTTTTATGGTCTTTGGGTCACACCCGGCAGTGCTCAGGGGTTACTCCTGGCTCCATGCTCAGAAATTGCTCCTGGCAGGCACTGGGGACCATATGGGGCAACGGAATTCGAACCGATGACCTTTTGCATGAAAGGCAAATGCCTTACCTCCATGCTAAAGGATCAACTAATACAAGATAGAGCAAGAAAAGCCTCCTCAACCAGTGGTGTTCAGAAAACTGGTCAATAAATGCAAAAAGATGAACTCAGACCTGTCTTGAAACCATGCATAAAGGTCAAATCGAAATGGATTAAAGACTTTGATATTAGAACTGAGAATATAAGATCCGTAGAGACACTCCTTGACATTGAAACTGAAAGCATCTTCAAGGAGAAAACACCACTGTCTAAGCAAGTGAAAGCAGAGATTAAAAGAATGGGACAACATAAAATTGAGAAGTTTCTGCAGTTTAAAAGAAACAGTAACTAGGATACTATTCACCCAATATCTGAGGGCTAATATTTAATATATATTATAGATAATATATAAGGTGCTGGCAGACCTGAACAAGAGAAAAATAATCTAACCCATCAAAAATATGAAGAAGAAATGAACAGATGTCACTAATACCATCACAAATATGGAAAAGAAATGAAGAGATGTTCCCTCAAAGAAGAAATACAGATCATCAAAACACATATGCAAAAACTCATCATCAGGGAGATGCAAATTAAAACAACAATGTGGTATCAGGGCCAGAGTGGTGGTGCAAGTGGTAAGGCATCTGCCTTGCCCATGCTAGTCTAGGACAGACCGCAGTTCGATCCCCTGGCGTCCCATATGGTCCGCAAGCCAGGAGTGATTTCTGAGTGCATATACAGTAGTAATCCCTGAGCATCACTGGGTGTGGCTGAAAAACCAAACAAACAAACAAACAATGAGGTATTATTTAACACCACCACAGATACTGGCATACATCACAAAGAACAAGAATAATAATCAGTGCTAGTGGGGCTTCCATGAGAAAGGAACTCTCATTCACCACTGGTGTGAATACTGTTGAACCTAGCCTTTCTGAGTCATGAAATTTGCTTATACCTGAAAATACATGGAGATTATTTTGCTGAGTAAAATGAGTCAGAGGTAGAGGGATAAACAGAATGATTTCACTCTTCTGTTGGATATAAGGAAAATAAAAGGACAGCGTGGGTATGATCTAGAGACAATAGAGATGAGGATTAGGAGGACCAATTCATGGTAGGAAGTTTTTTTATGAAGAGCAAAGTGTGCAGTTAGAGTAAAGAAAGGTCTGATATGAAAGGAACATTCATGGCACCCCTTCATTAGCAGTAGTGCAAATCACAATGATGAAAAAAGAAAAGAAAGAGAGAATGTAAGAAGTAAAATGTCTACCCCTGAAGCAGCTGGTAGTGGAAGGTGGGGAGAACTAGAAGATGAATGCAAGGAGGGTGAGATGGAAACTGCATTTTTGGCAGGAAGGCTGTTATACATTGTATACTGTAACTCAATCATGAACAACTTTGTGGAAAAAATATTGTAGTATGAACAATCTTGTTACCATGATGTGAAAATTTAAATAAAAACTATTTTTCACCTTTTGGGGCCGGAGATATAGTGTGGAGGTGATGCGTTTGTCTTTCATGCAGAAGGCCATTAGTTCAAATTCCGGCATCCCAGAGGGTCCCCCAAGCCTGCCAGGAGCGATTTCTGAGTCTGGGGCCAGGAGTAACCCCTGAGAGCTGCTGGGTGTGACCCCAAAACCAAAGAAACAAAACAAAACAAAAGAAACTATTTTTCACCTTTTGAACCCATGATTCTGAAAATTACTTGAAGAACTTTGCTAAGAATAAATTGATTACATGTTTACATATATTTAACAATACATATATTTTAACAATACATTAATATTTTAGAATTTTCATATACTCATCAGGATGGAAAGATAGCACAGCAGAAAGAGCACTTGTGTTTTACTTGTGTTTTACAGTGCTGAGCCAAGTTCAATATGGTCCCCTCGGCCCTCTGGGAGTGATCTCTGAGCACAGAGAGAGGAATAAGCCCTGAATATTGCTGGGTGTGAATCTAGCCCTGTCCAAAAAATGTTTTAGGTGTATAGCATAAATCAGTATCTGTATATGTATTACATTATATTCACTAAAATTTAAAATCTACCCTTTATCATCCATTACTGCTTCTTTTATCTGATTACCCACTTTTCTTCCCCATTCCCCCTTATGATCACTTATTTCATATTATAGTAATATTTTATTTTTGAATTATCATATAAGTGAAATCAGATAGCATTTCCATCTCTGACATTTCACTTATCAAAATATTCTCTGGGCCTATCCTTGTTACAATATTTAAGATTTCGTCTTTTATTTTAGCAGTGTAATATCACCTCGATTCCTACATTTAGGTTATAATGGACATAAACTATAATAGAAACAAACAAAAAAGGGATTATGGGAGTGAATGTAAAAAAAAGGTTTTAGGGTTATTTAAACATTTAGGTTTATGTAGCAAATAAAACAGAAGGGGTTAATAAAAATAGTATTATGTAAACAAATGTGTTGTAAATGAATGTGGGGATTGCAAAACACTTGGCAATAATTAAAGATTTCTGAACGGCCGAGAGATAGTATGGAGGTAAGGCATTTGCCTTTCATGCAGAAGGTTGGTGGTTCAAATCCCGGCATCCCATATGGTCCTCTTGAGCATGCCAGGAGCAATTTCTGAGCATAGAGCCAGGAGTAACCCCTGTGCACTGCCGAGTGTGACCTAAAAACAAAAACAAAACAAAAAAGGTTTCTGAAGAATGTGTAATGATCAAAATTTAATTCCAAATCAAATACCTAATGATCCCAAGTTGACTGTGCTTTTCTGTGTGGTGCTTCTTCATTCAACATTAGGGTTTAAAGATTAGGGCTTATGAAATCAAAGGAAAGAGTTAAATAAGCCTTGAAATATAGCACAGTATCATCATTTAGTCATTTAGTCATTTTTAATTGTATACTTAGGTTATACAATTGTGAATATAGAAGTGCATGTATTTTTTCAAATTAGCCTTCTTGTATTCTTCAAGATAAATACCAGAAATGAGATAACTAGATTGTTTGTTTGTTTTAATTTTTTGTTGTTGTTTTTGTGCCATACACAGTGACGCTCAGGGTCACTCCTGGGTAAGTGCTCAGAAATTGCTCCTGGCTTGGAGGACCATATGGGACGCTGGGGATCTAACCTAGGTTTGTCCTGGGTCAGATGCGTGCAAGGCAAAGCCCTACACTGCACTGTCACTCCGACCCCAATATATCTGAATTTTTTAAATTATTGTTTGATTGTTTGTGCTGTTGGGGAGGTGACATCAGATGTCCTCAGGCTTAATCCTGGCTCTGCACTAAAATATCATTCTTGACTGATTTAGAAGGCCATGATGTTGCTACTGTGTGTAAGAGTATTATCCCTTACTATTGTTACTATCTTTCAGACCCAGAGATAATTGAAATGGTTAATGATAAAAAATTTTGAGGAATATTCAGAATGCATTCTCCTTTAACTATCCATTTACATCAGGGGTCTCAAACTTGCAGCCCACCGTTTGAGGCCCTATCTACACTTTGTGGCCCGTGGTGGGCCTTCAAATATTGCAATATTCGCGATTATTCACTTACCGAATGATCGCAATAAAAATCGCATTAGTAAGAAAAAAATTGCATTAAACATTCGCGTACCCCAGCAGTTCCGTTCAGGTTAATGCAATTTTTCGCAATTCTTTTTCTTACAAATGCGTTTTTTTTCCTTTTTTGCGAATATTCAGTAAGCGAATAATCCGAATACTTTGCACCTAGCCCAGATGTCATTTCCGCTGCTCCTGCCCGCTGTCCCTTGCATTATCGGAGGCGTAAGGGAGAGAAGGGAGAGAAGTTTATTACAGAATTAGATTTTGTCTTACCTTCATCATGACTTCATCAAAGCCTGCAGTGAAGAGACGAGCACAGACAAATTCAGGAAAAGTGGGAGACACAGTATTTCTTTGTTGAGCATAGGGGCATCCCCACATGTCTTATTTGTTCAGTGAAAGTTGCGGTGCATAAGGAATACAACTTGAAATGCCATTATTCAACTAAACATGCTGAGGAATGTGCAAAATATCAAGGAAATGAAAGAGCCAAGCAGGTTGCCAGTCTTAAAGCATGTCTAATGAGGCAACAAGATTTCTTGAAGAAAGCAACCAAAGAATGTTGCATCAGTTCAAGCTAGTTAGATGGTTAGTGAGATGATTGCTAAGGCAGGGAAACCATTCATATAAGGAGAGTTTGTTTAAAAATACATGTTACAGGCTGCAAGTATAATCTGTCAGGAAAAGAAAGGTCAGTTTAGCAAAATCAGCCTTTCTGCCAACACTGTGGCAGAGCACATTTCTGACATGTCAAGTGACATTTATCATCAACTGTGTGAGAAAGCCAAATGTTTTGATGGATACTCAGTTGCTCTTGACGAGGGCATAGATATAACAGACACTGCACAGCTCACAATTTATGTCCATGGTGTAGATTGTAGTTTTGAATTGACAGAGGAGCTTCTCAGAATAATTCCAATGCATGGCCAGACCACCGCTAATGAGATATTTCGGCATCTGTGTGATGCCATTGAGAATGAAGGTTTGCCATGGAAGAGGTTTGTTGGAATAATAACCGATGGAGCGCCATCGATGACAGGGAGGAAAAATGGACTGGTGGCATTTGTTCAAAAAAAACTTGAAGAGGAGGGTGTAGAGAAGGCCATTGCTCTTCACTGCATTATCCATCAGCAGGTCCTTTGCAGTAAATGCCTGCTGTGTGACAATGTGATGTCTGTTGTTGTGAAATGCATCAACCAAATCAAATACAGGGTTTAAAGCACAGGAAGTTCCGTGCTTTTTTAGAGGAAATGGAGTCAGAATATGCAGATGTGCTCTATTTCACCCAGGTACGTTGGCTCAGCAGGGGAAATGTCCTGAAAAGATTTTTTGAGTTGAGAGAAGAAGTGAAAGCCTCCATGGAGAAGGATGGGAATGCTGTCTCTGAGTTGAGTGATCACAAATAGCTCATGGACTTAGCTTTTCTTGCTGACCTCACACATAAGCTGAATGTACTAAACAAGATGTTAAAAGGCCTGGGCAGCTTATCAGTGCTGCCTATGACAATGTGAGAGCATTCTCCACAAAACTTGTGTTATGGAAATCCCAGCTCTCTCAGACAAACCTTTGCCATTTCCCAGCATGCAAGGAAATTGTGGATGCAGGCATACCATTCAGTGGTGAGAAATATGTTGATGCTATTTTTAAGTTAGAGAAGGAATTTGATCACAGATTTGCAGACTTCAAAAAGCACAGAACCACTTTCCAAATTTTTGTGGACCCCTTTTCCTTTGATGTGCAAGATGCCCCTCCTGTACTTCAAATGGAGCTCATTGACGTGCAATGCAACTCTGATCTCAAAGGCAAGTTCAGGGAGATTAGTGGAAAAGCAGACATGCATGGGCAATTTTTAAGTGAATTGCCCCCCAGCTTCCTGGAGCTTTCATGAATGTTCAAGCACACCATGTGCCTTTATGGGAGCAATATTTGTGTGAAAATTTATTCTCCACCTTGAACTTCAATAAGTCAAAGTACAGGTCTAGACTTAATAATGATCATCTTCAAGCCATACTGAGGGTCTCAACTACTTCCCTCTAAAGCCAAATGTGGTGCAGATTTGTGAGAAGAAGCTCTGTCAAGTCTATAGCAGCAAGGAATAGGCAAAAGATGCCATGTTCAGAAGGACTGTTCATGATCTTCACTCAATGTTCTATTCATGTTCAGAAGAAATAATTAAAACTGTTAATAATGATGTTTGAGGACTTTTTTTTTTTGTGAAATCTCTTATGTGGCTCTGCCTCACCCTGACTTTGCTTCCTGCGGCCCCCAGGTAAATTGAGTTTGAGACCCCTGATTTACATCCTTAGTAATAGCATGCCACACCTGTTCTTAAATTTTGGCTTTTAATTGTCTGTTCGTTTTTTACAATTTAAGAAGTTACAATTGTGTTAGAGTTTATGGCATTGATATAATAGTTACTTCACCCTCCACCACCAAAACTCCTCTACCACTGACCATACATCTCTTCAGGTGTTATATTCTTCCCCTTCCACTCCATATTCAGTAATAGGTTCTATATTCCATTATCAGGAGTCTGTCATTATTCTGTACTGTATGTTTTTTTCTTTCTCTAATCTTTGAAAAAATAATATTTCAACTTGAGACCTTTTGTTAACTCTCTAAAAGTTACTTTTTAGTATAAATTGATCAACTAAAATGGATTAGCCTCCCAAGTATTAGTTTTGCTAGAATTTTAAATTTTCAATAATGCATCTCGTCTACGACATATGTAGAAACTATAATTTCAGGGACCACTTTGTGGAGATACCATTTTCATTCACTTATGTTTCAGATAATTTATCTTTAAAACTCAAAAAAGATATATAAGATTAAGTTCTATGATCATTCTATTGCAAATTACATTACAAATTATAAATTACATTCTGTTGTGAATATATGTCTAGATGGCTTTACATAAAAAGTGGGGAAATATAATAAGAAGTATCTGTTGTCTATATTTGGGTAGTTGAATAAAAAGGGATTTTATGTTAATAAAAGTCACATTGTAAAAGGTGTTTTAATTCAATTAGCTTTCCTATTTCAGCAGCCTTACAGCCAAATATATGTGGATAAAATAATGTGCTAAAATAGTGTGTAATTTTAATATACAAGAAGATGCATGCATATTTCCCCCACTGAGTCTTAAGAGCTGCTTCAGTTTGAGCTGTATAGTAATTTTGCATTTTCATTTTCTCTGATTTAACTGATGTCTATAAATAAAGGCCAAACTTACTTTAATAATAAAAAACCCATTATCACCATGCAGTAGAGATAACATATTTTCATTACTAACATTTACAACTCCTGGTGTTAATAATACATATTTTCTGCTTCATCCCAGAACAATCTTCATTTGAAGCAAAGAATTGAGGTAGTCTTTAAAGCTTATTTTTTCAATTTTTTTCAAAGGAGAATATTGTTAAAAGACCTTGAAAGGATATTATTTGAGTTTACATCAGTATTGCTAGAGAACAAACTGCACTCAAAATCACAACAAGCATGCCTTTAGTATGATGAGAATGGAATAAAACATTCTAGAACTGCCATCAACTATACCAACCCATGAAAGACAGCGAATACTATATTGTAATCTGCACTCAAACAGAAAAGTATGTGGGAGAAATCCATCAAGTGGTTCACCTTGATTCTATTCTATTTGGGAAAATAATTAACTCACTCACAAATTGATATATATATATATATATATATAAGTCATATCAACTACTGGTGATATACTTACCTAACAGATAATGTCACACATATAGAAGGTCACTTGTGAATAGTGTAACACAGAGATTGGATCAAACTTCTGGATTTAGTTCTTTTAGAGCTCATTTACTTGTAATGAAAGAAGTAGAGTCTTTGCATCTCATTTTGTCCATATGTGTGCCTATCTATCTACATCATTGCATAAATCAATATTAATTAACATTAAATATATATTGATATATATTTGCATAAATTATTCAAAAAGGAATTTTTCAAGGAATAAAAATTACATGAACTGAAGCTTTGTATTCAGCTTTGTCTAATATTATCCCTCTTCCCAGCCAATATAAAATCTTAGTGCTGACCTTCCTTTCCCTCATACTAAATTTCTATATTTTTCAGTAAAGTGCACTTTCCTGAAAGAAACAGATGGCACTGAGGAGATGTAAAGGGAATGTTTTTATATTACACTAACAGGATCAATTAAGTTCACACCAGAGCAGGATGAATACCTTTTGAGGCCTTGGTTATATTCTTTATATGACTCCATACTTGTAGCTAGAGAGAATGTATGTGTTCAGGGATTACACAGGACAGAGTAAGTGATACATTATTAAAACATGCTGGTATGAGACACAAATAAGTTTGGTAAAAGCAAAAACGCATAGATTTGGAAAACACAGAACTGGGATTCAGATTTCCCCTGATTATAGTGAAGATCAAAGGGAGACAAGAAGGAGATCGCCTTTCACTTTGTTGTGTATCTAGTTATCTATAGTTCCATTGTAATCTGCTCCTCGACTACAGAGGGATTTTTTTCCATTTTGAATTTTGTATTTTCCCTCTTCCATTACAATATTTTGTATGCTATATGCAATTTTAAGCTGAACTTAATTTAGCTGTTTCCCTTTTCATTTGGCAACAACAGAATGATCCTCATTTTGTGTATCTGCATATTTTTGCTCTTCAGAGAGATTTTAACTGATTATTTCATTTGATCAATTTGCATATGTTGCAGCTACTATCACTTTAAAATTTAAAATTGCAATATCAGCCATTCTGAGAGCCTTTTCTCCTCACCCTGTACTTTGTCCACCTCTAAATCTGTAATTGATTTTTGTTTTGTTTTTTCTTTATTGCTCAAATAGGAAAACGTAATGGGTATTGGAAGCTTTTCATTTTTAACTTGTTTTTCATAAAGTAATTTAAACTGATGATTAAATAAGTAGACAATTTTAAATGTGTATTTCAGCGGTCGGAGCGGTATGTGGGGTGCTGGCCTTGCACAAAGCTGACCCCTGACGGACCTTGGTTCTATCCCCAGCATCCCATATGGTCCCCCAACCCAGGAGAAATTTCTGAGCACATAGCCAGGAGTAACCTGACCGTCACCAGGTGTGCTCCCCTCCCACAAAAAAAGCATATTTCATAGAGTTAAAATTACCCAAGCATCTTGGTGCGAATGATTTTCCTGTAAGATAAAATGTAAATATCACAATTCCTGGATCATTGACCGTCTTTCCAACTGTAGCTTTAAATTAATTTGCCTAACCTCAAAATTTATTATTAATTCCCGAGGAATCTATCTTTTTGAATAATTTTGTTCAACTACTCAGTTTCTACTTTTTTTGTCATTTCTCTGTAGGAAGAATTTTTCTTCCTCAAACCATGCTTTCATGAAAACAGTCTTTCAACACCTTGATTTTAGACCACTATCTTTGTTCTACAACTCCGAATTTCTTCTCTTCACGCCTACCTTTGTTGCAATATTTTGTTGTTAAGAAGACATCTTTCCTCCTGTCTAAAATTTCTCTTAACTGAATAAAATGGGTCATTTTTAGCCAATTTTTACTGTCGATTAGGTAACGGCTGGTAAATGGGTAAATGGAATGAGAAAATATACTTCAAGTAGCAGTCCATTTAACTATTTTAAAACTCTTTAAACAAGGCTTTGGAGAAGTCATGTGAAGTAGTTTTTTAGAGGACCCATTCTTTGATTTTTAAATATAATTATAATGGTTTCTCTGCGTATATTTTATAGAAATACTATTTTTTAATTTCATTACATGAAATTACTAGTAGCATTTGTCCTCCCAGAAGTACAGTGAAAGGAGAGAATTTCTCCTGGATTATGGTAGAGTAGTCCAGCAGGACAAGTTACCATCTGAATTTCATTTTATTTTTAAGCATAATAGCTATATTTCAGGAGAATATTAATTCTAAGAAAAATGTGGGATTCTGTAGAGAAAGAGAAAAGAAAGGCCAAAAGTAATGGAATTCTGTGTCCTAAAGAAAGTCAAGGACAACACCAAGATGGAGGATTATGACTCAGGAATGGGATGTGGGTTGCTCTCAGAACAGAGTTTTCCTTGATTTTATTTCTTATCCATTCCAGGGAGTTAAGAAGCTCAAATAAACTCAGGGAACAGTAGGCAACCTTATTATTTAAATAAAATAAGTAAGAGTGGTAAGAGTGCTATAAGCTCCTGTTACTTTTAAAAACTCTGATTTCAGTGTTATGGGAATTCAAGGTAGAAAGTTTATAAAAATAACTAACATATCTTCGCAATTGTGTTGTCTATCATGAACACTCAGCTGACATAGAAAGTTTCTTTCATATGTTTGTTGGTCTACTCACTGCATTTGAGTTTCTCTATATAATTAGACATTGTTGCTCATCCAAATATTAGCTAAAGCCATGTCCACGCACCAAAGTATTTTACTATATAACCAGCGTTTGGGTACTGGTTTATTGATATTAGTGTAATAAGCTAGCAAAGCAATGGCTAGCAGCCTAGTTTTGCAGGATTTAAAAGTAAAGATGCTTGTTGTCATTTGCCAAGGGTATAGCTGACTAGGTAGTTAGTCCCCAGGTGGTCTCCTATTGTTAAATCTGACCCCTGTTCCTTCTCCCTTTGACAGCTGAAAAATGCTTTGGGGACAAAGAGAGTCTGAGTAGGCCATCCATCATCCCTTCTTCTATTCTTAAGGTCAGTTGCCTCAATGTACCACCCAGGGAGAGTAAATGTGGTCTCCATTGTGCAACCAAGCCACATTGTTGCTGACCCTTAAATTATTATTTGTTTATGTTTAACTTCATCTTGAAGGTTGGGCTGACCTACCTACTTGATAGGAAAATTTAGTTGACCACATTTATTTCATAGATATATACTCTGTCCAAATAAATAGTTCTAGAAAATGGCCTCCTTGATAACAACACACAACTGAAACAAGCATTTGATTTCATGAACATTAAAGTCTGGGTCTTGAGTGGGTGACCTGGTTTCTTTTGTTAACTGTTCTGTCAAGAGCCTCTCTCCTCCTTGAAGTTATTTTAAAACTAGAATCACAGCAATAGATTCTGTTTCACATGTGAATCTGGGTTCTGCTTCTGAAAGAAAATAAATTTTGCTAAAAGGAAAGAAATAAAAATATTTGAAAACATCTATTATTTAGAAGGGTATGCCATGAATAATAATCTGATTATTGATATATTCTGTTTCTGATAATGTATAAAAACTTTCATATAATAATTCATGTAATAATTTCATGTAATAAATAAAATCAATGATTTAATCTTTTTTTTTTTTTTTTTTTTTTTGGTTTTTGGTTTTTGGCTCTCACCCCGCAGCGCTCAGGGGTTACTCCTGGCTCCATGCTCAGAAATTGCTCCTGGCAGGCACGGGGGACCATATGGGGCACCGGGATTAGAACCGATGACCTTTTGCATGAAAGGCAAACGCCTTACCTCCATGCTATCTCCCGGGCCCCTAATGAATTAATCTAATAATTTAATAATTAAATAGTATTCCATTGTAATAGTTTGTAATAATAACAAGTTTAAAAAATACAGTGATTTTATTTTGACACAATGTCTATCTTTATTTATTTAATGATATAAATTATTTAACGGAATCATCACGAGTTACACAGCTATATGTTCATGATTGAGTTTCAACCATACAATAGTTAAAACACATCACTTAAGCAGTTTATATTTCCTGCTATAAATGCCCCATTTTTGCCACTCCACTCCCAGCCTTCTTACTGCCTGGCTCTATGGAAGACAATAATTTTATTTTTAATGTAATTTTATTGTTTTCTTGAGTTTAAATTAGACAAGTGATCATTGATCAACAGAAGTTTTTTACTTTGTATTGTAAATACACAAAAAAGTATTTTTCAAAGGAATTAGATCAATTTTTTTTAAAGTTGTAGTCCTAGGGGAAAAATGTGTTCTTTAACTTGCTAAGTAAGTTTATTTCAATCCTAGTCTGGTACTCCTTTTTTTAGAAATTTTTTTATTTGATAATGCAAAAGTTAATTTCAGACAAGCCTATATCATACCCTATAAACAACTAGATGTTAAAATGAGGCATTATAGCCGTTCGTGCATAGACCTAAATTCAATAAGAAAGTATTAGTTTAGTCACTAAGTCTCTATTATGTGAATATTTATTTTATACCTTTTTTGTAATTATAAAAAATATGAGGCCCTAGCTTCAAAAATAAAAATATATAAAATACCACTAATATATGCCTGTGTTAATGGGTTTTATAAGACATGAAATAATAGTGACTGGGGTTTTGTGGTTGTTTGCTTTTTCTTTTTTGGTTTTTGGTTTTTGGGTCTCACCCCGCAGTGCTCAGGGGTTACTCCTGGCTCCATGCTCAGAAATTGTTCCTGGCAGGCACGGGGGACCATATGGGGCACTGGGATTCGAACAGATGACCTTTTGCATGAAAGGCAAAGGCCTTACCTCCATGCTATCCCCCGGGCCCCGGTTGTTTCCTTTTACATTCACTTTTTTAGCACACAGAAAAATTACTTTCAAATACTAAAAATTTTGTCTACTTGTTTGTTTTGAGCTATACATGGCAGTGATTAGGGGTT
>PVKC010044396.1:0-11599 GCA_004027635.1 Crocidura indochinensis | reverse complement strand
AAGTGTTTGCTTCCATTCTCAGTGACTATTATTTTTATTTTTGCATCGACCTTTAGAAGTTAATTTCCTTGATCCGACTTTTATGATTGTGCTGGAGGACATGAGGTCATTATTGCCATCTTCACATCGTGGCATTCTGTGTCCCAAAAAAGTAAAAGACTAAATTGGTCCACCCTCCTGGTTCAGGAGGGACCTGGTTATTGTTTGTAGGAAGCCAGGAATGGCCAGAAGCACCTGCCCTTTGCCCTTTGCCACTAGCATTCTCTGAACCTCATCAAAAGCTGGGCTCTGCTTCTGAGAGCCCCCAAGGATAATCCTGTCAGCTCAGTTTCCCAGACCACAGAGTATGGGAGAAAAATACTTATGAATACAGGTAAATGATTCCTCCTAAGTATATTCTCAGGAGCGAGTCATTGATGGGCAGGGTAGGATTGAGGAAGGTTCAGGGAGCCTATGGTCTGACCCTAATGCCTCCCAGATTTAGGGCCAGAACAGCAGAAGACCCAGTTTTCCTTTGTATCTGGGTCAGTCCTACCCTGGGATGGTGCTACCTGCAAACTGGGAGGGTAGGTGCTCAGCTCTTGGAAAGGGGAAGAGGAAGGGAGACACCTTCCTGTCTCCTTGATGATGCTTTTCAGAACTTATGCTAGGGATACATAGATAGTCCATGGGTGAAGGCTCTTGCCTTGCATATGGTCAAGTCCTGTACGGATCACATCTGCCTTATAAGATTCCCCTGATTCCTGCCATGAGTGATTCTTGAACACAGAGCCTGGAGTCATTCCTGAGAACTTCCAAATGTGTCCCTACCTCTAATAAATGATAATAATAACAATAACATAAAAAAGAGTCTTGTTGATGAGTCTCCTCTCACTTTGTCTGCATTCGCAGGGAGTGGACAGATCCAGCTCTGGCAGTTCTTGCTAGAGCTCCTTTCTGACAGCTCCAACTCCAGTTGCATCACCTGGGAAGGTACCAATGGCGAGTTCAAGATGACAGATCCTGATGAGGTGGCACGACGCTGGGGGGAGCGCAAGAGCAAACCCAACATGAACTATGACAAGCTCAGCCGTGCACTGCGCTACTACTATGACAAGAACATCATGACCAAGGTGCACGGCAAGCGCTATGCCTACAAGTTTGACTTCCATGGCATCGCCCAGGCCCTGCAGCCACATCCCCCAGAGTCCTCCCTCTACAAGTACCCCTCGGACCTCCCTTATATGGGCTCATACCATGCCCACCCACAGAAGATGAACTTTGTGGCCCCCCATCCCCCAGCGCTCCCTGTGACATCATCCAGTTTCTTTGCTGCCCCCAACCCCTACTGGAATTCACCCACTGGAGGGATCTACCCCAATACAAGGCTTCCCGCCAGCCACATGCCTTCCCATCTAGGCTCTTACTACTAAGCACCCAAAGAGGGATTCCCTCCTTCCCTTCTTCCCCCTTCCCCTATCAACCTTTACCTGCCACCAACTCCATCAGAGAACACACGCGCCCAAAGTGCCTCTGCAGGAATGACCGTACTGGGCCTGGGGCTGGGGAAAAAGAACCAAAGACTGACTTCACAGGAGCCATGACTATTAAGTACCATGTCAGCCGCCAAGAGGCTGTTCAGATGGGAACGTCTATAGAGGACAAACCATCTTTGCACCAACCTTGGAAAAGACATTGGACGTCCAAGAAGAATTGTGCCAAAGAAAGGTATCTTCAGACCTGTATATGCTCAAGAGTCTGGGGTTCCACAGTAGCAATAGAGACCCATGCAGTCTCAACTCATTATCCCCTTGATGATCTCATTGCCAGGAAAACTACCTGTATTTAAAAATCCAAACATATCAAAGACACACAAGAAGAGTGTGGCCGCCCTATCACCCCTCTCAATGGACATGGATGTGGGGCTCATCAACACATCCCACAGGGGGATGAGTTGGGCTTCATTCTGTTGGATGGAGAAACGTGAGCTCTGTGAAACTGTGAAGATGAACCCAAGAGTTCCAACTCCTTGACAGTCATATTCCGGGGACCAGAATGAAGAAGAGTGGGACTGGGGATGTGAACAGATAGGGTGTGTGGTTGTGGATAGAGGGTCAACAGAGGTAGGACAGGAAGAGGTGTGGGAGGAGGTGGTGGCCAGCCTATACAAGGGGCTTCTCAAGCCTATGAGTGTGGACATGGGAGTGTATTGGGGAAGTGGAGAAGGAGTTAGGGGTGTGGGGGGAGGACGATGTGAATTTGGGGGAATTTGGGGAAATCTATGTGTTTGGAAGGAGATAGGACACAGTGTCTTTGAGAGAGGAAGGGGTGGGCATTGCATTCAGAAACCAAAACGTGAGTCTCTATTTTTCATTGTTGTCGTGTTTTTTTGTTTTTGTTTTTGTTTTGTTTTATTTGGTTTTTTTTCCAAAGCAATCATGTAACTGGAAAATGGTCTGATAAGGAAAAAGATGTTTTCAGGACCTCACAGTTTCAGTCGGGACTGTGTGCTCCACCGGGGCCACTCCAATGGGCCTTCTTGACCATCATCATCAAGGTCACCTTGACTTCTGGGCCAAGCATGGGGGGGGGGCTCCAGTTTTCCTTTTGAGTCGCGAACGCTGTGCGTTTGTCAGAATGAAATCTACAAGTCAGTGGTTTTGATCTCCCTCCCCTTTTATATAATAATTATATAACTTATGCATTTATACACTACGAGTTGATCTCGGCCAGCCAAAGATACAACAGAGACAATCCGTGATAGAATGTGGCCTTGAATTTTAACTCTGTATGCTTAATGTTTACAATATGATGTTATTAGTACTTAGGATGCAGAATGTATGTAATAAAATAAGCTTGGCCTAGCATGGCGAACAAGATGGACCCTGCTACCTCCATTTGCACCGTCATTTGTGGTGTGAAAGTCTTCCCCAGGGGACCCTGGGCAGGTATCTATGTCCTAAGTGAACTTTGTCTAGTGCCTTGAGTAAATGATCAGTCAAGGGATGTCCCAACCTCCATCCCTCCCTGCTTGTTGGAAACCAAGTGGCCACTCTGTGCTGCCTATTGAAGCCTCCATATTCCAGGATATGCCAGCTAGATTCTCTGTGAGGCTCAGGGCAGTGACTCCTACCAATGTAGCAAGGTGACCAGATATACCTGAGAATCTGATGAAAGTTCCTTCCTTCCTTCCTTCCTTCCTTCCTTCCTTCCTTCCTTCCTTCCTTCCTTCCTTCCTTCCTTCCTTCCTTCCTTCCTTCCTTCCTTCCTTCCTTTCTTCCTTCCTTCCTACTCCTGGCCCTATGCTGAGGAATTATTCCAGCCACTATTCCAAGGACCATAGGAAATATCAAGGATCCAAACCCAACCAGTCCCATGCACAGCAAACTCGCCACCCACTCTACTCTCTCTCCAGCCCCTGACACTGATCATTTCTATGCTCTACAGTCACTTCTCTTATTCTTGGCTCCTGTATGTGTTCCAAGGGTCACTACCCTGGGTAGGTCAAGCCAAGTAGCACAAGACGCAGCACTCAGGACAGGCGGCAGTGGAAGTGAGCTGGAACTCCCAGGGTCTGAGTTTGCCTAGGAATTGCCTTCCACCCCACCATGTCAGTCTTTGTGCCTTCTACGACCAGATCCTTCTGTATCAATTCCAGGAGTTGTCAAACTGCACAGTGGGTGGGATCCAGTTTCCACAACTCCACACACTCCTTTGCACTTAGATTAAGAGCCTCCCACACGGCCTCTCCCTGCAGACCGACCTCATCATCTTTCAATGCAGCTCTTGCGAGATGGTATCGTGAACAGATAATGAAAACAAGATCTGATGCCCATAGTTAGCATTCACAAGTGTTTTCAATTAGGTGCCCCCTCCCCACCTCATCTGCTCCCCCTCTAGAGGATTAGCAAATTCTCCCACAAGCCTGAGCTTCTGGGAGTGTTTAATTTGGGATAACATAAACATAACAAGATCATTTTTTCTCCCCAAACAAGCGATTCTTTAATCGGCTCTTACAATACCGGGAGTGCACGGCTCCTCTTGGAACTGAACTGCACAGCACTGTCCCACTCTAGTCTGTTCTAATGTCCCTTTGATTCTCCTGTCTTCTGGAAAGCCCCCTTCTGCATGGACGGTGCACCCCCAACCCATTAGCCCTCTGCTGCTGCCCGGAGAAGTTTCCTCTCTTGTGCCAACTGACCTTGAGGCTTTGAGTGGCTGGATCCTTGGGAATGATTCTCCAATCTTGCTGAAGATTTCAAGGTGCTCCCTCTGGGGATGCTCAGACACACCCCACAGAGGTTGTTGGTGAAGTGATTTAACAGGAGCCTGAGGGAAGTGTCGCATCTCTGATTTCCCCTCCTGAAGTGCTGTAGAGTCTAACTCAAGGACTCCAGAGGATCCTGGAGGACTCGGGTTGAGTCACTCCTTCCAGCCAGGTACCACAGAAACTTGCAAGGGAGATGTGAAATGAGGTCCCATAGGCCTCATTGACCTTGGCCATGTGGTCAGGGAACTTTCCTTGCTCTCTCTTCACTCCAAGTCAAACTTCTGAGATGCAGTAAGAGTTAAAAATCCTTTCAGGCTACTGGGAATCTGGACTTTACATTTTCATCTTGCTATATGGGAAATGGGGAGGCACAGCAGCTTGGATGCAGAAATCTAATACGTGGAGACTCCTGGGGACTCTTCTGTTATTATTTATTATGGGGGGGGGCAATGCCTGGTGGTGTTCAGGGGTTACTTCTAGCTATACTATACTCAGGAATCACTCCTGGTGGTGCTCAGGGAACAATATGGGATGGAACCTGGGTCGGTTGGTGTCCAAAGCAAATGCCCTACCCACTGTGCTATTATTGTTCAGGTCCCTTGGAAACTCTTGATTAACCTTTACTAGGTTTCAAAGTGAGACTCTAGGTCAGCAGAATGGGACATCGTTGTAAGGTGGCAAACAGACTCATACATACATACATACACACACTGCTTGATTCCTGACATAGTTAAAGGTGGCAGACAGACTCTCTCTCTCTCTCTCTCTCTCTCTCTCTCTCTCTCTCTCTCTCACACACACACACATCTTACCAATCAAAATACATATCGCAATTAGCAGGGCTGTGCCCCTGAACCCTCTATAGCTGACATCTACCCCTACTGACAGCATAAATCACTCAGAGTTAGTCTGATGATCAAAATACTGACCAGCCTGATGTCATTTGGGCCATAAACAGTAGAGCTAATGTGAATTTGTCAATAGTATTTTCATGTTCTTTAGAGCTACAGCTCTGTACATAAATTACTACAGTGACATTTATCTATATCCGATTCTCTCTAACTTACCATTTGGGGGACACTCCCAAGATGTTTAATGGACACAGAGGTTATTTCAGCAACATGCTCCCAGTTCACTGGAGCTCTGTGGTAGGGTCCCAGGTTGTAATGCTTCTCGGGACTTATGGCTCCTGGATAACTAGCATCATTTTGACTGTGCTCAGAGTCTCCAAGGTGACACCCAGGTCTGCCTGAGGACAGCCTTGTCTACACTCAGAAAGTGTGGGAGGCTATGTGGTGCCAGGGATCAAACCTGACCGAGGTACAAGCAGGATGTTCCCCCAATCTCTGCACTGTTCCCCTAACCCCAACTTATGGTATTTATTTTAAATTAATTATGTGGAGTAAAATGTCTTCATTCATCTAAAATTTTTTTAGAATATTTTGTTGAGACCAGCCATAGTATTATAAGATACTGGCTTGTTTCAGAATACATTGAATTATAGACTTATGGGAGATATGTGTTCAATGGAAGATGTCTTTGTTGGGGGATAGCTTTTTCTGCTCCAAACACCTCTAGCAAGTTCCCTGACACTAACCATACCAAGATCATTGGCAGAATATCCCTCTAAGAGGGGCTTTATGAAGTAGTTGTGAAATTTTGCCAGCAGTGATGGCTGAATGAGCATGGCCAAGGAGGACTCAATAGAAGTCACCACTGTCTGGGAGAAGATACAGGCTCTGCCTGAGATTCTATGGGATGGAGTTCAGCATCCCATCTTGTAGGCTAAGAGGATGATGGATTCCCTGAGGCTAATGGGAATCCGTGAGGGTGATGGGGTCCACAAAGGTGATAGATTCCATGAGGGTGATGGATTCCATAAAGTGAAGGATCCTATGAGGGTGAAGGATTCCATGAGGGTTACAGAGCCCATGAGGATGATGGAGTCCATGGAAGATTGCATAAGGGTAATGAAGTTCATAGGGTGATAAAGTCCATCAGGGCAATGGATTTCATGAGGGTGATGGAACCCATGAGAATGATGGACCCTCGAGGGTGATGGAGCTCAAGGACTGTGGACCCCTTGAGGATGGATGATGGAGTCTACAGGGCGATAGAGCCCTTGAGGGTGATGGAGTCCATGAGGGTGACGGAGTCCATGTGGTTAATGATGCTCATAAGGGTGATGGAGCTCATGAGGGTAATGAATTATGTGAGGGTGATAGAGTCCATGAGAAGCTCAGGACTTCCAAGTGCAGGTAAATTTAGCTAGGCTACTGGAATCATGTTAGAACCCTTATTATGAAGTTCCTGAGAGCTGGACTGAGCAGAGTACACATGAATGGGACTTCTGGGGTTTAAGATGCAAGTATCACTCTGTCCCATGGACAGCCTGGAACAATCCAGAGGCAGATACTCAAGTGCTAAGCACCTTACAGTACTAGCACAGCTCCTTCCCATTGCAGACTAAAAGCACACACCCTGACACCAAATCAACCATTTGTATAGCTCACCCAAAGTTAGAGGGCGAACTGAGTCTTCCCCCAGTATCCTTTAATTTTTAGACCTTTATTCTTGTTGATTCTCCCCCTGTATCCTGTTGTACAGGAAATCAAACCCAGAATTTATTGCCTGCAAACATGATACAAGTAAACAGGTACAAATGATGCTACAAACATCCCAGCAAGCTCCATTCAAGGACCCACATTCTTTCTCTTCAACTAGTTCCCCTCATATTGATCAGAACTGTGAGAGGGTAACAAGACGCTTCAGCGTGGGTCGAATTTTTCTAAGGCTATTTGTGAAAGTGGCTTTATTGTGTGGAATGATCACACCTTCAGTTCTGGACATAGACTTACAAGAGGACACAGGACGTTAGTACCAGCCCAGTAGAGGGAGAGGGAATGAAGATCAATGTAGTGAGGAGAGAGAGAGAGAGAGAGAGAGAGAGAGAGAGAGAGAGAGAAGTGAAAGAAAGACAAAGTATGAGAGAGAAGAGAGAAATGAAAGATAGAGAGAAAGCATGCACATTTGGTCAGCAGTATTAAGCTGTCAGCAACACTCTTTAGTTGGCATCAATAAATGTCCAATAAGACAACATCTGAACCCAAGGTGGGTTCCATAGAGGCACCCACTGGCCAACTTACATTGGAGGGAGTGCTCTGTTGAGTTGCCCACCTTATTCCTATTCATGGCACCAAAAGGATTCAGAGGCAGAGAACAACAGATTGGACGGTGATCCCAGGTCACTGGGCTGCCCTACCTTCTGGGATAAGACTGGCCTGTCCTCCAGAAAGGCACATTTTCAGGGTGAGGTTTACAGTCTACTGGGTGGAAGATGCAGCTCAGCTAACACTCAGAAGCTTGGGGGCAGAAAAAGTAAAGTGGGAAAGGCACATGCCTTGCATATGGCTGACCTGGGTTCCATCCTTGGCATTTCATATGGTTGGCCAAGCACTGCCAGAAGTGATTCTTGTGTTTTTTTGTTTTGTTTTGTTTTGTTTTGGGTCACACCCAGAAGTGCTCAGGGGTTACTCCTGGCTCCATGCTCAGAAATTGCTCCTGGCAGGCACGGGGGACCATATGGGGCACTGGGATTCGAATCGATGGCCTTTTGCATGAAAGGCAAACGCCTTACCTCCATGCTATCTCCCGGGCCCCCCAGGAGTGATTCTTGAGTGAAGAGATAGAAGTCAGCTCTGGACATCATTCGGTGTGGTCCCCCAAGAACAAGCAAACAAGGGCCTCTCAGATCCACTGCCAATTATGTATGTAATAGCTAGTACCTTTTATTACCATTTCTGTCATCCTTACTGCTTACTATTACCATTTCCACTAACTGTAATTTTCACCAGAAAATTAGATGAGAAAAAAAAATAAAGTGATAAGTATTGGGGCCAGAATGGTAGCACAGCAGTAGGGAGTTTGCCTGGAATGTGGCTGACCCAGGATGGACACAGGTTCGATCCCCGGCATCCATATGGTCCCCCGAGTCAGGAGTGATTTCTAAGCACAGAACTGGGAGCAATTCCTGAGAGTTGTCAGGTGTGGCTCAAAAAACAATAAATAAATAAATAAATAAATAAAATAAAGTGATAAATATTAAAAAGAAAAATATTTTATTGTTTACAGAAAATATGCTCATATGTCGAAAAATAAAATTAATGTTTAGATAAATTTTAATTCATAAAAATTCCAAAATGTGTTGAAAAAATTCAATAGTATTCCTATATATTAAAATTTTTTGTATTTTGAAGATTACACTTAGCTTACTCCTGGATCTACTTTCAGGGGTGACTTTCAGGTGGTTCAGAAAATCATATTGGGTGTCAAGGATAGAATCTGGGTTGTCCATGTGTAAGGCAAGTGACACTGCCATATTATTGCTCCAGCTCAAAATTTAAATTATTTTTATAGTAAAAAAATATGGTATCTAAAAATAAATCTAAGAGTGGTATAACAAGATAATTAGATGATTAAACTCAATTGTAAGACATAAAAAGTTAAATGAATAAATATATAGATTTGATTAAATATTAGTAAGCTTCTTAGGATTTTCAAAATTATTTAGAAATTCTATTGCATTCCTATTAAAATATCCTACTGGTTTATAAAAACTAGATAGTTGATTCTAAAATCTCTAAATTTGAAACTGGAAACATTGGTGGTGGGAAATGAACACTGGTGAGGGGTAGACATTGGAACAGTGTATGGGTGAAACGCAACATCAGCAATTGTTTAATTCTGCCTCATGATTAATTTTAAAGGTTGGTTAAAAATAAAATGTATAGTCAATAAAATCAGAATGATAGTTTTGCTGTGTTGGCATATTATTTATGTTTTGGATCATTCTACAAAATAGCTCTCATTAGAAAGTTGTAGTAATTAAGAATCATAAGGTGAACTTGGCCCAAAATCAGAAGAATCTATACAGGAAACAAAGAGCAGTCCATAAAAAAGATAGCATTTCTTATAACTGATACCACTAGAAATGATGCTAAAAATCAGGGTGAAAATAAATGACTAATAAATGAATTTAGAATATTTGAAATTTATATATGGAAAAATACCCAGACTTGCTACATAGTCAAACACATAAAAATCAATTCCACAGGCTGCTGCATTAAAATTTAAAATGCAGAAGTATTAAGATGTTTTAATACTGTAGGGAAAATAGTCTTACCTTCAGGGGCAAAGGGTTTCTAAATATGACATTTTATTAAAATGACATAAAAATTAAAACCGTAGAAGGAAGGTTAACAACGTTTTTATATTAAAATGTAAAACTTTCTATTAAACATTATCACTGAAGAGATTAAAAAGACAAAGGCTTGACTGAAAGCAAATATTTGCAACTGATATAACCTACAAAGCATTCGTATCCATTGCGCATAAATTTTAGAGACCAGTAAGACCCAATCAGAAACCTCTAGGTCTTTGGGGTGTCAACTCCAGGTTTTGGGGGTGTAGGTCATTTTGGGTGGAGCTTTTCAGTTCAGAGTTCATTGAGCAGCATCTGCTTCTAGAACCTTCCTTTGTATAGAGGAAGCTGGATCCAGGGACACACAGCTCAGTGGATGAATTTTCAGCTTGACCTGAAGGCAGAGGTTTCCACCAAACAAGAATCCAGAGTCTTCTCTACAGTTTCCTTCATGTGAACATATTTGGTGTGTCATGTGTCCTGTCTGGTACCCATGTTTCTGGACACTTCCCTGGCCTCCCATGGTCTAGGATTTGACAAATCGCTGCCTGCCTTCCCCGCCCTGCCATACCCAGGGAGACTTACTGCCCACACCCCATCCAATGTGCCAGAACCAGATACTGGGTATATCCCTATCCCCAGAGCCTTCCAGTAGACAGAAGGTGTGATTGAGCCTCCTGCCTGGCTTCTGACCTTGTTCAGGGGCTTTGACCTTATCTGAAGTCAAAGTTGAAAGGACAGAAAGACTCTGGGAATAGAGCAAGAACCCAGGAAGCGGTAGAGAGAAGCGCAAGGTCCTGGGGCAGTGTCATTCCTTCTGGAGGGATTTGGGGGAGTCGGTGAGGAGCAGGTACGCTCCCAAGGAGCCTGGACAGAGGTCCAAGTTTCTGGGGTAAGTGGTGGTACTGACTCCGTGAGCTTCTTTTGGAATGTATTTTCCTGTCTCCTCGTGTGTGTCTGTGTGAAGATGTGCAAGGCTATATGTGTGTCTGTGTGTCTGTATCTGTCTATATGTCTATTTCTGTGTGTTTGTATTTCTGTGTCGGTGTTTCTATATCTGTGAGTCTGTGTGTCTGTATGTCTATATCTTTGTATGCCTGTGTGTCTTTATCTCTGTATCTCTGTGAGTCTGTGTGTCTGTGTCTCTGTGAATCTGTTTGTGTGTGCCTATAACCCTGTGAGTCTATATCGCTGAACATCTGTATGTCTATGTATCCCTGTGTGTCTGTGTGTCCCATATCTCTATGTTTGTGTGTTCCTGTATCTCTGTGAGCCTGTAGCCCATAATCTTACTTTCAGTCCAGGCTCTGAAACACCTTATTGGTTCCTCTCTGTGCACACTGCCTGTTTCCAAACACAAGCTCAGTGTTTAGGGGTGCCAGGAGATGTTTTTGAGGGGTTCATGCTGGGTGCTGGATGGAATAGGTTCCACTAGGTGGCGAGAGAACCCCGTGGCTGCTGGATCATTTGGCCCCCAGAGGTTTTGCTTGGCCTGGGCCTCTGCTCTGGGATTGGACTGTGTAAATGCCTTTAGTCTCTCCAGCTCTCTGTCCTGGTGTGCTGAGGAAGGGGCCTCTCACATCAGCAAGATGAGGAGGCTGGGCCCAGAGGCAGCAAAGAACCTGGTTCAGATGATGATCTGTGAGCAGAATTTGGGTGAAATTTCAGTTTCTTCATGCCCTTGCAGCCTGAGCCCTGCTCTCTGAAGGAGCCTTGATTCCACCAGACTCATCATTCAAGCAAAGGAGCTGCTGTCTGACATCGTAGGCCTCAGGTTTTGGGGGCATCTAAGTTGGGGCCCACTGGTCTCTGCTGACCCCACAGGAGAGAAGGCATTGGGTTTTTTTTCATTCCTTCTCCCATTTCCAGGAAAGAGGCAATACTGGAATTTGTGGCGCCAGGAGCCCAACAAAGGTCTCAGGCCTGAATTCAGACCCAGCCATTTCCATGACCCCAGCACACTCTCTTGTCTCTCTGCCCACTCAGTGCTTACTACTGCATCAGTTAATGCCACCAGGTCTCTCTCTGCATTTTGTTCAAGCAGATCACATTAGTGCATTGCCCCATACAGACCAACACTCATCTGTACTGGTGCATCTTCCTTCCTTCCTTCCTTCCTTCCTTCCTTCCTTCCTTCCTTCCTTCCTTCC
>PVKC010044395.1:0-11602 GCA_004027635.1 Crocidura indochinensis | reverse complement strand
TCATGGTGGTCTCTTGTCTGTCTGCACTTCTGATTCTTTGTGGCAAGCTTTCTACTATAAAACAGTCCTCCTTGACTTAGGGTTATCTTTGGATATTATTATCATACTATCATTATTTTTTAATATCTCTCAAATGTGTGAGATCATTTTGTATATGCTTCTCTGACTTATTTCATTTAGCATAATACTCTATATCCATACATATAAAAGAAAGTTTCATGACTTTATTATATCCTAATGGCTTTGTAGGACATTACAGATGTGATATGTATCATTATTCATCATGCACATCATACAGATGTGTAGATGTAACATAGTTTCTTTATCCATTCATGGGTTCTTAGGCATTTGAATTGTTTCCAGATTCTGAGGGTTATGAATAGTTTTGCAGTGAACATAAGAGTGCAGATGCCTTTTCTGAATTGTGTTTTTGGGTCCTTAGAAATATTCCCAAGAGAAGTATTGTTGGATCATATGGGAGCTCGATTTCTAGTTAGTTGAGTAATGTCCATAGTGTTTTACAGAAAGATCGACCAGTTAGCAGTAATTATCCACCAACAGTGATTACAAGCCCCTTTCTCCCTGAATTCACACCAGCATTGGTTTTATTGTTCTTTTTGATGTGTATCAGTTTCTGTGGTGTGAGATGATATCTCATTGTTGTTTTGATTTGCATCTTCCTAATGGTGAATGATTTGGAGAATTATTTCATATGCCTTCTGGAATTTCTATTCCTTATTTGAGGAAGTTTCTGTTCATCTTTTCTCCACAGTTTTTGGTGCAGTTAGATTTTTTTCTTGTTAAGTTCTACCAGTGCCTTATATATTTTTGATATTAACCCCTTATCACATCAGATAGGCATTGGGTGAAGAATTTCTTCTTCTTTTGCTTAATAATTTTTATTTTGACCAGGTGGATTACAAATCTTTCACAGTAATATTTCAGGTACATATTGACATTTGAATCAGGGAAATTTCCACCACCAAAGTTGTCCTCCCTCCACCCCCATTGCCAGCATGCATCCCAAATCCCCCTCCTTTACCCCTCGGGCTGCTAGTATAAGTGGTCCCCTCTGTGTCTAGCTTATTGTAGATTGGGTATCGACTCTGTTGTTGTTGGCTTAGGGTTTGGTGTTTAAGTCTGATCATTTTTATTACTACTTAGTGATCATACAACTGTTTGGTCTTGGTATCCACCATTATTTCCCCCTCAATTTGAGAGGTGGAACAAGATGTTTCAAACTATATGGTTTTGTTTGAAGAAAAGAAAAAAAAAAGAAAAAACGAAAATGGGGTAAAAATCAAAAAGCAAAAAATGGGCGGAGTCCTTCTAGGGGCTATAAATATTAATTTGAGAGAAGGGAAAAAGGAAGAGAAAAACAACAACAATACAAAAAGAAAAATCCAAATAGCAAATCCAAATAGCACCGCAGCAATAAAAACAACTACCATACAATAACCATAGTCCTGTTCTCTCTATACTGTTTTTTCTGCTATTGCTCATTTCTTTAGGGTATAATGTGTAGTGAAGGCTTTGGGTAGTTCCTCTTACATTTGTTTTGGACACTACTCCCCAGTAAATGTTAACAATTACAGTGTTTGGAGTTTCTACCCTGTTAAACCGTTGTATCTGTTCATGGAGTATTATATGTATATATGGTGTATATTCTAGGTACTTCAGAATAGTGCTATCATTCTGTGTTCATCTTTCATCTTCTGGCTTACTTCATTTAACATAATATCTTGATCTCTGTTGCATAGTGATCTGATAGGATACTTCTGATACTCTTTATATTTGTGACTTTATGTAAGTTAGATTTATATCCTAAGGCATAGTCTGTTCTAGAGAATGATCCATGTGCACTTGAGAAGAAAGTGTATTCTGTTTTATGGGGCTGGAGGGCCTTATATATAAGTCTGTTAGCCCTAGTTCTTCTAATTTCTCATTTAGGATCTTATTTCTTTGCTAGTTTTCTGTCTGGTGGATCTGTCCAGTGATGATAGTGGAGTATTGAAATCTCTTACTACTATCACATTACCTTCCATATGTTTCCCTAGTTTTGTGAGCAAATGCCTTACATATGTTGCTGGCACTGCATTTGGTGCATAAATATTGACCAGAGTTAGTACTTCATTATCTAGTGTTCCCCTGATCAGTTAGTTAGTAGTGACCCCCTTTGTCTCTGAACACTTTCTTGAGGTTGAATGCAATTTGGTCTGATATAAGAATGGCTGTCCCAGATTTTTTGGTTTCCATTGTCGTGAATACTGATTTCCATCCTTTTATTCTGAGCCTGTGTCTATCCCTGTACTTGTAGGTGTGTTTCTTGCAGACAACAGAAATCTGGTTTTTGTTTTTGATCCAAGACTCCACTATGTCTTTTAATGGGAGAGTTTAGTCCATTGACATTTAAGGAGATTTTTGCTAGGGAGGGCTGTTGTGCAGTTGTATTGTGTAGGGTGGTTATTGTTACAATCAGGTGTTTGGATTGTGTAATTAATCTCTGATATATAATTTAGAATTGGTTTTGTTTGTGCAAATAATGCAAGTTTTATTTTTGTCTGAGAATAGTTTTAGTTCTCCCTCCCATATGAATGAGAGTTTTGCTGGGATGGACTCTTAGTTGGAAGTTTCTTTCATTCAGTTGTTTAAATATGTCTTATGTCATTCCACTGTCTTCTTGCTTGAGTTATTTCAAATGGGAGATCTGGTTTGATTCTTACGTTCTTTCCTTTGTACTTGATGTTTTTTTTCTCTCACTTATTGTTTTAAGGAGTTCATCTTTTTTTTTTTTTTTTGCCATTTACATTACTCTGTGTATTGGTGTTGGTTTATTAGGGTTTATTTTATTAGGGACTTTTTTTCACCTCCTGGATTTGCACCAAAGCCTCTTTCCAGAGAGGGAAAATTTTCTGCTATTATTTCCCTAACCACTTCTTATCCCCCTTTCTCTATTTCCTTTCTTCCGGTATTCTTACAATCCGTTGATTATTTCTTTTGTCTTTGTTCATTAAATACCTAACTTTTTCTTCCAGTACTTTACCTTTTATTTTCTTATTGGCTTCTTTGTCATTTTTGGTTTGTAGTTTTTCTTCAAGTTCTTTTTTATTTGTTTGTTTTTGGGCCACACCCAGTGACGCTCAGGGGTTACTCCTGGCTATTTGCTCAGAAGTCGCTCCTGGCAGGCATGGGGGACCATATGGGAACTGGGGGATCGAACCGTGGTCCATCCTAGGCTAGCGCAGGCAAGGTAGCAGGCACCTTACCTCCTGTGCCACCTCCCGGCTCCCTTTCTTCAAGTTCTTTTATGTGATTCTCCAAATGTATGGATTCTTTCATGTTCTGTAAAAGTTCTTCTTTGAGTTTGTTGATTTGTTCATCTATGGATTTCTTGAACTCGATGGCTAATGATTCCATGATTTCTTTTGTCATGGCTTGCAATGTTGCTTTTTAGGTCTTCATCTATTGGGCCCATGTGTTTTGGTGGACTTGGGAACTTGGATTTCTCTCCATATTCCTGGTTGTTAGTGTCTTCCTTAGTTTGCCCATATTTCTTTGCATTTGGTGGTTTGGGTTGGAGTGACTGAGTTCCACAGGCTGGCTTGGCTCAACCGCCCCTCCCCCTACCTGGCAGCAGGGTTCAGCTGCCAGCTGTAGACAGGAACGGAGCCCCACCTAGTTACAGATATTAGTTGATGGGGTCTGGCGTGGATGATGCCAAGCCACCTCTCATTTTTTTTAAGTCTGAAGTCTATATTGTCTGACATTAATATGGTCATCCAGCCTTTTTGAGTGAGTTTTTTGTTTGAAAGATCATCTAACTTTTGAGGTTTTTAAAATTTTTTATTTATTTATTTATTTGGTTTTTGGGCCACACCCAGTGGTGCTCAGGGGTTACTTCTGGCTATCTGCTCAGAAATCGCTCCTGGCAGGCATGGAGGACAATATGGGATGCTAAGATTAGAAGCAACTGCCTTAGGTCCTGGATCGGCAAGGCAAACACTGCTGTGCTGTCTCTCTGGCCCCAAGGGTATTTTTATTTTTTTATTTTTATTTATGTATATTGTTTTTTATTTTGTATTTTGGGCCACGCCCATGAGTGCTCATCAGTTACTTCTGGTTCTGCACTCAGAAATTACTCCTAGCAGTCTTGGGAGACCATCTGGGATGCTGGGAATCAAGCTGGGATCTGTCCTAGGTTGGCTGCATGCCAGGCAAACTTTTAAGCTTGCCCTAACTTTTAAGTTTTAGTATGTGTTTGCTCTGACTGTTCAAATATGTTTCTTGCAGACAATATGTTGTTGGATTCAATTATCTAATTAATTTTGCTACTCTGTGTCTCTTAATGTGTGTATTTAGTTCATTTACATTGATGTAATATCATGAAATTTTGTGCCATCTTTTCTTTTAAGTTTGGTATGTCTGTCAATTTGTCTTCTTAGTTATTTAAAGAAAATGCATCACATAGTTGATCATAATATATTTGTTTCCAGATAAGTGAAAGCAAAATTTTTGAGAAAAAAAAAACAGAGAGATCCCTTTGTCTGTGAAGTCAGGCAGGAGGAATCTGGCCCTGCTGTGTGATTACCAATTGGGAGAGACTGTGCGTGTTGCCTGTGCATGTTTCTCTACTGTTCTTCTCCTGAACCTCTCCTGAGTGGGCCAAGAAGGGCCCAGCAAAATAACTCTCCTAGACTCCAGAAGAGCATGGCCACTCCGTTTCACTTTACAGCCGCACGCTCTTTCTAACTTATGAACCCCACCACAACACGCAGAAAAAAATCACACTACAAGCGTGACAATGGGGAAACCTCGCAGGCTAATGAAGATAGCTCTGGTGAACCAAAAAATACCAACCATCTGATTAACCTCTCAGATAAGAAGATTAGAATAGAAACATGGAGGATCCTCATGGAAATAAAAGAAAACATAGCTATAGCTGAACAGAACACAAAGACAGAAATCAGAAAACTCCAAACTGAAATAACAGATCTGAGAAACATGGTAGCTCAACTGAAAAACTCAATGGACAGCCTCTCCAATAGGGTAACAGCAGCCAAGGACAGAATCAGTGAACTGGAAGATCAAATGGGAACAACTCCACACAGCAGAAGAGATTAGAAAAGAACCTTAAGGAAAACAATCTGACAATGGAAAAAGTACTCAAGGAATGTGAACAGATGAAAATAGAAATCTTTGGGGCCCGGGAGATAGCATGGAGGTAAGGCGTTTGCTTTTCATGCAAAAGGTCATCGGTTCGAATCCTGGTGCCCCTTATGGTCCCCCGTGCCTGCCAGGAGCAATTTCTGAGCATGGAGCCAGGAGTAACCCCTGAGCACTGCCGGATGTGACCCAAAAACCACACACACACACACACACAAATAGAAATCTTTGATAAACTCAACAGAAACAACATAAGAATCATTGGAGTCCCAGAGGCCCAGGAAGATTTCCAGGAAGTATCAACAGTCAAAGATATCATCACAGAGAAACTCCCAGAGCTAAATACTGCATGGAATCAAATCCTGTATGCCCGAAGAGTATCAACTAGAAGAGACCCAAAGAAAAACACCCCAAGACACATCCTACTTACAATGACGAATCCCACAGATAGAGATAGAATACTGAAAGCAGCAAGATCAAAAAGGGAAATTACATTCAAAGGAGCATCCTTAAGACTTACAGCATACATGCCACAAGAAACTCTCAAGGCCAGAAGACAGTGGTGATATATTGTGACAAGACTGAATAAAATGGAGGCTTCACGTAAAATACTGCACCCAGCCGGACTCACATTCATGTTTGAAGAAAGGATACATAGTTTCATGGATAAGCAACAGCTCAGAAATTTCACAGATGCAAAACCAACCTTAAAGGAAAAACTGAAAGGTCTACTTTAAGACAAGACAGACCAACAGACACATCAATCGTATACACAAAGATGACATTAAATCCTATGACAATCATCTCCCTCAATGTCAATGGACTAAATGCACCAGTTAAGAGACACAGAGTGGCGAAATGGATCAAAAAGATGAACCCAACCTTCTGCTGCCTGCAAGAGAAGAAATAGAAAATAAAATGGAAGAACAAGAAAGATAGGGAAAAATATTGTTTGAATAAAGAGTATCTATATAGCTGGCCCAGTTGGAACATGGCAAGTGTTTGAGGGCATGGTTACAGCTTCAAGTTTTCTCAGAAGAAGAAAGGTGTGTGTGTGTGTGTGTGTGTGTGCGCCTGTACTCTCTCCAAAAAGCCCTATTGATATCAACCTCCAAGCTGGCATACCTGAAGTGTGGTCAGATCTGTGTCCTCGAAGGCAAATCATAGAGGGTCACTGATGAGGCAGGGCAGTGCAGACAGCGATTCTGGGTGATGGAGTCAGCAAGTGTGGCTTTGGCAGGGTGGGGGCTTTGTCCAACCTCTTCTCCCAAGATGGCCAGGTTTATGCTGTATGGGCCAGTGTGACCATAATCTTTTATGGCTCAGTTTTACATCTCATTTGAGAAAAGAGTGAGTCTATGGAGCCGGCCTGGTTTGAACATGACTCACTTGTTTGTCTTTGTTTGTTTGTTTTTTTGGGCCACACCGAGCAATGCTCAGGGGTTACTCTTGGCTCTGCACTCAGAAATTACTACTGGCAGGCTTGGGGGGGACCATATGGGATGCTGCAAATTAAACCTGGGTCTGTCTCGGGTCAGCCACACTCTACCAAACACTGTACTATTTTACTGCAGGCCCCCTCCGTTTGTCTTTTCTCTCTCTTTTTTTTAAGTTTAATTTTTATTTTTCATTTTGTTTTTGGATCACAGTTGCGGAGCTCAGAAGTCGCTCCTGGCAGGCTTGGAGGACCATATGGGATGCTGAGATTTGAACCAGGGTCCGTCCTATATTGGCTGCATGCAAGGCAAACACCTTACCACCACTGTGCTATTTCTCTGGTCCTGAAGCTTAATTTTTAAAAAATAAATATTAAAAAAAACTTTTTGGTGTTTTTTGGGCCACACTGGCGGTGCCTAGGGGTTACTCCTGGCTGTCTGCTCAGAAATAGCTCCTGGCAGGCACGGGGGACCATATGGGACACCGGATTCAAACCAATCACATTTGGTCTTGGACCGGCTGCTTGCAAGGCAAACACCGCTGTGCTATCTCTCCGGGCCCTATTTTTTTAAATTTTTGTTTGTCTTGTCTTAATGTACACCCTTTAGTTCTTCTTTTAAAATTGGTTTTGAGAGGCTGGAGAGATAGCATATCAGTAGGGCATTTACCTTGCTGCTGACCCAGGACGGACCTGGATTTGATTCCTGGCATCCCATATGGTCCCCGGAGCCTGCCAGGAATGATTTCTGAGCACAGAACTAGGAGTAACTGCTGAACGTCCCCAGGTGTGGCCCCCCCAAAACAGAAACATACAGAAAAGGTGGTTTTGAATCTATAAAGGTCCCAAGCTGTTTTTTTTTTTCTTCATGAAGTTATGTGCCATTCTTTCAAATCTGAATGAGAGTCTGGTGATATCAGCCCCCAAACTGATGTACCTGAAGTGTGGTCTGATTTATGTCCCTGAAGAGAATCATAGAAAGTGATGAGGCAGAGGTGGGAGAGATAGCATGAAGGTGGTTCGAATCCCACCATCCCATATGGTCCCCCCGAGCCTGCCAGGAGCACTGCTGGGTGTGACCCAAAGACGAAAAAAAAAAAAAAAAAGTGATGAGGCAGGGCCTGCCCTTTCCTCCCAAGATGACAGCTTTCTGCTGTTTGGCTAGTTTACCATGTTTTTTCATGATGCAGATAATTAGTTCCTTTTGTTTTCACCCCGAAGTTCTCTTGTGAGCTGTTCATTTATTTCAACTCTCTGTCATCCTCTGCTGTTTATCTAGAGTTGTTACATAGCTCGTTTCTGAGCTCAATGATTCTGTCCTCAGCAGCTGTTAGGTTACTTTTCCAGTAAGATTTTTATTTCACTTACCAAGGTTTTCAGTTTTTTCATTTCTGTTCAAAGTCTTCTCATTTGTGCTCTCATATCCTGTAACCCTGTCACCTGTGTCTCTGGTTGAAGCTTGTTGCTCTGTAAGTTGGTGCTGCACCTCTCATGGGATAGAGACTCCTATTCATGAAGGTTTCCTTCCTCTCTAGCCATGTGTCAGTGGGTGAAAATGGCTTGGACATTAGTGAGGGCTAAGACAGGAAGTTGCCTGACTCTGGACAAATATCATCTATAATATCATCATCAGCTTTTACCCACTCGTTATTTCATTATCAATTTTGATTGACTATATTTTCAGCAGGTGATGCTGGCAATATCATTCATCAATGATTCATACAGAGACCTGGCAGACCTACTTTTTAGGATGGAAAGTCTTGGGAATTTAGATTACATAAAATGGCAGAATTCCAATTGTTTTAAATTTAAGTTAGAAAAAGAATTGCCATTTGTTTCTAACCCACTCTGTGTGCTCTGCCTTCTGAAAAAAGATAAGACATTCATGCCTTTGTACTTTGGATGGAATATTTTTTTCCCAATTTCCTGAATCAATATTAGACTAGGAGGTGATAGTGATTTTTATTTATTTATTATTATTATTTTTTTTTTTGGTTTTTGGGTCACACCCGGCATTGCTCAGGGGTTACTCCTGGCTCCATGCTCAGAAATTACTCCTGGCAGGCACGGGGGACCATATGGGGCACCGGGATTCGAACCGATGACCTTTTGCAGGAAAGGCAAACGCCTTACCTCCATGCTATCTCCCGGGCCCCGGTGATAGTGATTTTTAAAGATTTTAAATGTTACAGAATGACTTAGTTGAATCAGGCCATGGATTCTGTGTTACATATAAAGTAGAATTAATTGTGATGGACATGAAGCCGGAGAGATAATACAGTGGGTAGGGCCTTTTCTTTGCATGTGGCTCACCTGGGTGTGATCCCTGGCACCATATATGATCCCTGAGTCCATCAGGAATGATCTCTGAGTGCAGAGTCATGAATAAGCCTTGAGCCTTGCCAGACTTACTTATGTGGCCCCCAAAACAAAACTGAAACACTTAGGGCAGTAATAGTTTTTTTTTTTTTTTGAGCCCGGGGTTACTCTTGGCTATGTACTCAGAAATCTCTCTTGGCTTGGGGGATGCCAGGAGATTGAACTGGGTAGTTACGTGCAAGGCAAATGCCCTACTGCTGCGCCATCGCTCTGGCCCCAGTAATAGAGATATTTTAAAATATTATGAAAAATCCTGCATTCTGCTTCCCAAAAATTAGTACTCATAGTCTCCAAATATTTTTTTTTCAGATATTCACAGTATAAAGCCATTGGATGGTGTCAAAATTCTTGATCTAACAAGGTTTGTATTGTTTATTTATGCTTTGGTGATAAATTTTTACTTTCACTCAAAAAAACTCATTTGGTTGTTAATAATGAATAAAATTATTTGATTTATTTAGATTATAAAAGGATACTTACATATTATTAGTAAAAATTTGGAAAGAATATTTCTACCTGTAATTCCATTACTTCAGAAAGGATAGCTACAGTATTTTTGGGTTTCTAAGCTATATTAAATTTAAATTTATATAATTAAAATTGTATTTAAAATACAATATACTTAAAATTATGTTTAAATATATTTAAATGTACATTAAATATATTTATTTATATTTAAAAATTTGTCTAATTTAAGAAATAATAACTTAAGGTTTATTAAAATTAAGGTTACCAACATATTAAATATCATGTTTTGAATATGTTTTCAGGTCACTTAATATTTAACAACAATAAAAGATAATATTCTATCATATAGTTACTTATTATCTCCAAATATTTCATGATCTTAAATTTGGTTACTTAAAAAATATTTTTTAAAAAAGTTTTTGGGGGGCCCAGGAGATAGCATGGAGGTAAGGCCTTTCATGCAAAAGGTCATTGGTTCGAATCCCGGTGCCCCATATGGTCCCCCGTGCCTGCCAGGAGCAATTTCTGAGCATGGAGCCAGGAGTAACCCTTAGCACTGCCAGGTGTGACCCAAAACCACAAAAAAAAAACAAAAAAAAAGTTTTTGGGCCACACCCAGCCATGCTCAGGCATTACAGGTTCAGGAATGACTCCTGGAAATGCTCTGAGGACTATATGGGATGCTTGTGATCAAAATGAGTCAGACTATGAGGGCTGGTAGTAGTATAGAGGTAGGGCATTTGCCTTGCATGTTTCTGACCCAGGATGGACACTAGTTCAATCCCTGGCATCCCATATAATGCCCCAAGCCAGGAGCGATTTCTGAGCACAGAACCAGCAGTAACCCCTGAGCAACCCCAGATGTGGCCTCCCCCCCCAAAAAAAACCCCTACAGAATTGGTCAGACTCATGCCAAGCATGTTCCCTTCCTATTGTACTATCGTTGGTCCCACATTTGATTTCTTTATATATAAACTTTTGTCTTTTGACTTCTTTAAGGATAGAATTCTGAAAGTAGGATCACTGGAATATAATTTTAAAAGCTCTTGAAAGACATAGTTAAGTTACTCTGGAAAGCAATTACCAATTTTGTTTTTACTAGCATTATGTTAACTTGTCTATTGGTGAATTATAAATGTCATTATAAACATCTTTAAGATAATAATTGATGTGCTTATGATGGTTAACATTGCAGAGTTCTGGCGGGGCCATTTGCTACTATGAATTTAGGAGATCTTGGAGCAGAAATTATAAAAGTAGAAAGACCAGGTAAATATATCATTCTCTACTTTATCTTTGAACCAAAAACAAATATATTTCAAAATTCCTTGAAGTAGATGTTCAGAATAAAATCCATTTTTGATGTTTTTTAAAATTTTTACTTTGAAGAAAGAGCCAGATGTAAACTATTTTCCTCTAAATAATATTTATAAATATGAGCATTTGCTGTTTATTAATTTACTTTGCTTTTTGATTTATTGTGATTGTGCAAGTTCACAATAGATTTATTTATAACTCAGATTCTACTTTATCATTACAAACTTATAGTTTCTCAGATTTAAATTATTAACAAAAATTTTCATATTATAATTTTTGCACATTTAATGCCAAGAAGCCCTGAGAGCAGATTTGTTTGTGAAAAAAACTGAGTAAGAATTTACCCTTAAATTTACCGTTATTAAATATAAAGACTGACAGTAGAATATTTCCTTCTAGATTTTGATTTTCAGGATAACTTTCTTTTTTTTAGGAACATTTCTTTATTATTTAATTATATTTTTTAAGCTTTTTTAAATTTATTTAAACATCTTGATTACAGATATGGTTGTGATTAGGTTTCAGTCCTGTAAAGAACACCCCCCATCACCAGTGCAACATTCCCACCACCATTCTCCCAAATCTCCCTCCATCCCATCCCACCCCAACCTGTGCTCTAGACAGGCTTTCCAGGTCCCTCATTCAATCACATGATTATGGTAGTTCTCAGTGTAGTTATTGCTATAACTGCACTCACCACTCTTTGTGGTGAGCTTCATGAAGTGAGTTGGAAGTTCCAGCCCCCCTCTCATTGTCTCTGAGGATTGTTGCAAAGAAGACTATTATTTTTCTTAAAACCCATAGATGAGTGAGACTATTCTGCGTCTCTCTCTCTCTCTC
>PVKC010044394.1:0-11570 GCA_004027635.1 Crocidura indochinensis | reverse complement strand
GAGTGATCCCAAGCACAGAGCCATTGATCAAATGCTAAGCATAGACAGGTGTGATCCCGAATAAAAGCCAGCAAAAAGTGGTATTAAGTAATTAGTGTATCACAAAATGTAATAGTGTGGTGTGTAATTTTGGTAAGACCCAGATTTTCTAAGAATGAAGAACATATCTTTAAGCTTCATATACCCTTGTTCTCTTCAGTCTTCCAGGATTACCTAAACCAATGGAAAAGTTGTTTTACTCAGTCATTTGCCTAAGGTCAAGGTCCCCTCCCTGGCAACTAGTGTCAGATAACATATAATTGGAGGGAATTTTTTGGGGGGTGGGCACATCTGATGTTGCTCAAGGAATCTTCCTGGCTCAGTGCTTGGGTCTCATTCCTCCGTTGGTGCTCAGGGGACCATAATGTGCAAAGAATCAATGTAGATATGTGCAAATCATCAATCAATGCAGATCAGTGTGCAAAGAATCAATGCAGGAATGCTAAGCATGCACACTATTCTTTTTGTGTGTGTGTGTGTGTGTGGTTTTTGGGTCACACCCGGCAGTGCTCAGGGGTTACTTCTGGCTCCATGCTCAGAAATTACTCCTGGCAGGCACTGGGGACCATATGGGGCACCGGGATTCGAATCAATGACCTTTTGCATGAAAGGCAAACGCCTTACCTCCATGCTATTTCCCGGGCCCGCATACTATTCTTTTGAGCTATCTTAGCCCTTATCTCAGTCCTTATAAGCCCTTCCTTTATATCAATAGAAATACATATAAATAAATAAAATAAATACAAATATAAATATGGGGCTCTAAGCTCTAGGAACCCAATATTTTAGTGTTCCAGGTGAAAATTTGAGCAAGTATTTTTTGTTTTGTTTTGTTTTCTTGTTTCTATTGTTTCTGGTGAGATAAATACAATTATCTCCATTTACAAGGGAAATTCTAAAGTATCAAGGGTTAAATTTCTTATTAATCTTTTATTATTCACTTGAATTACTCGTTGAAGTTTATGTAATTTTTAGTGGCAAAGCCGGAACTTAAATTTGACCCTAGAATTCTCAACCACCATCACAATATAGGAGACCTCATTTAGAAAAGCACATTTACAAAATGACAAAGATTAAAATTGTTAGACCACTCTAATTCTAGATACAAGTTCAATAAATATCAGTACCAAATGTGGACATATTTTCTTCTCATTTGATACTAAAAATGTGAGTTCAACTTATGAAGATAGAAATATCTAAAATTCTCCAGAAAAATCACATGGTCGACCAGAAAGCCATTTCTACAAATGCAATCAACAACCGTCTATTGTATCCTGAAGGATTTTGGTAGTTCCCAATGGTAGATAAAAAATATTGCCTCTTTGAATGGTAAAAAGTTCATCAAGGCAGAGATAAAAAGGGACTTTTTATTTTTCTTTTCTTTCTCTTTATTTTATTTTTTAATGCAAGGCAAGTGCCTACCAGCTGTACCCTATCTGTGGCACTTCTATTTTAGATAGCTCATATTTAAAGATTTTTTTTAAAGTCCTAAAATTCTCATTTTTTCCGTATGATTTTGCTCTTAAATTTTCTCCTAGAACTGAAGATAAATTTTTATAGTGGAAATATTTGGGTCATTTATTTCTAAGAATGTGTTTCAAACATTTATTATATCTAGAAATTGGAACTCTCTGGTAGGTGGTTCCCAAGTGCTACTCTTTTAAACTTACTCCTAAATAGCTGTAAATAGCAAAAATTGCCTAATTCTGGTTTTGCAAATAAACATCTTTCTCCTCTTCCTTAAAGATAATTTCTGTGAATGTTCTCTTATGTAAATGGTTTACTTTTGAAAGCAGCAACTGAAAATGGATATATAAATTCTGAAAAGGACCAATATAAATTAAAATTGAGTGGGTGAGATATTTGACTGTGTTGAAAATAAATAGAAAGCTTAAAGAGTCATATCTACAGAAATCACAGCGTTTGTTTGTTTGTTTTCCATACAAACTCGATCCAAATGGCCATGTGGCAAGCATTTTCAATTTCTGGATTATTAGGCGACCTCCTACCTTCATCTTTACAGACTTCAACAGCCTCTTCTGTTTCAGGGTTGAGTACAGTAGCCACATTAACACCATCTACAAAGCAGAAAGAGAAATACTGCATTAGAATTACTATTTGTCAAGCTGTGTTCCCTGTCCACTGTGCCTCCACTCATTCCAGGTAGGAAGAGGAGTGAGCATCATGCTCTATTTTATATGGTCTTTCAAGGAGGCAGTGGTTTTGCCTAATCTTTCTAATGAAAGAACAAAAAAGCTTCAGTTAAGTCAGAATCCAATGAACTAAAATTACTTTGTCGGTACCGTTATTCTCGGTATTTTGCTTCTCAGTAATGGATTGTGAAAGAAAGTATATTCTACTACATTTCTACAAAGAGCTTTGATTGGTATGTCTTAGAGTTTGGACTTTTCTTAGCAGAATGCTCCTACTATGGGATATAAACCTGCTAAATTGGGGGTTGTGTCTAATAATGTCAGTGTGGAGGTGCAAGAGAAAGAGATTGATCATTGGTGGAAATTTCTAAGGCATTTTGAAGAATTCAAAAAAAAAATCTAACAGAGGTTTATTAAGATTGCTGTCTCTCCCACCCCCAGTAGCAATTGTCCTCAAATATTCTCTTCCTTTTCGTCAGTTCCAAAGTGACTCTATTCATGTTAGGACAAGAGAAAGTTAACTTATATTAAGATAGTACATTGAAAACATGAAGAATTAATAAAAACAGAGAAAGTACATTTAGTACTTTCTTTCACTTTTGCCTCACATTTGATTGTCTCAGTTTTGGCATCCCATATGGTCCACCATTCCCTTTCAAAAGTGTCCCCTGAGTACAGGACCAGGTATGATTCCTGAGGAACATTGAGTTTGACTCCTACCTTACTCCCCCAAATTCCAGGAATTGTTAACACCATTTAGAATTGTTCATTCTTGTTAATAGTATATACATATATGTATGTGAATATCTATATGTTTATTTATTGCAGGAAAGGGGTCAGGAAATTAAAAATTCATACTAATTACAATATGTTTAAAGGTCAATAATATACCTTTTAGCCAATTTTTGCCAGTAGTATTTCTATGACAGTGCTTTAAAACCAGTATCTTTCTTCATGCCTTTTTAGAAGTCTGTATAAATGTTTTTGGCATTTTTCATTTCCTATGACTAAGACCTCTCAGATGTATCAGACCCAATTAAATTTCTCAACAAAAACTGCCTATGGTCAATCTTTTATATACAGTATTAGTAAATAGCACTATCATGTTTTTAATTTGTGATACTAAAAACTTCGTACTTATCTTCAATTCCTTTTACCCCAATGCTTCACATTCACTCATGTCATTTATATTTTCATAATATAACACGTGTTAGTCCATTTTGTCTTTATTTCTGAAAAATACCAATATTTTTTTCCTTGCTGTAGTCTTCAAATGGTCTTATGCTGGCTCTTCTTGTTTTTGTTTTGTTTTGTTTAATTTTTGTTTTGTTTTGTTTTGTTTTGGGCCACATTCGATGACTCTTAGGGGTTATTCCTGGCTCTGTGCTCAGAAATCATTCCTGGCTAGGGGACACTGGGGATTGAACCCAGGTCCGTTCTGGGTCAGTCATGTGCAAGGCAAATGCCCTACTGCCCCCATGCTGGATTTTCTAACCCATATTCACAATAGGAAGTGTATTAAAGCATAGTTTATATTTATTTAATCTCCTCTACTTAAAATCTTATATCGTATTTTCTTTATAGCCATAATAAAATGAAATCTTATGTCATTAGATATGTAATTTTTCTACTCTGATCTTTCTTTTTTTTGTTGCTGTTGATTTTGGGACCATACCTGATAGTTATGAGAACTTACTTGTTTCTCAGCACTGAGGGCTTACTCCTGGCTGGCTCTGGAAATTATATAAGATACCAGGGATCAAACCTAAGTTGGCCACATGCAAGAAAAATGTTCTATCAGCTGTTGCTGTACTATTTAATTTTTTGTTAGTTTATTTTTTGTTTTTGGACCACACCTGTTGACGCTCAGGAGTTACTCTTGGCTATACACTCAGAAATCACTATCAATCCTGTCTTAAGGGAATAGTAAAAATATGACAGTTTTTCACATAAGAGATCTTCTTTGGAGAGTAATTATTTCTGGGTTGAACCTGGGAAGTTTTTTTTTGGGGGGGGGCAAAGTGAAAATAAACTGGTAGCAATCTTACTTTGCACATGGCTGACCCAGGTTCCATTCACATCACCCTCAATGGCCTCATCAGGGATGATCTCTGGGAGTAGAGCCTCAAGTAAACTCAAAGCACTGATGTGGTCACCAAACAAAACAACAACAATATGAATCTGGGGATGGGTGGGTTTAACCCCAGTTTTTTTATTGAAGAAATTAGTTTCTTTATAAGGACGACATTTCAGTCAAGAGAGTCAGTTGATCCTAGTAGCAGATATGCTAAATTCTTGAAGTTTTGTTTCAGAGTTTTCCCCTTCTTCAGTTTCATCAGTCTAGTCATAAACATTTTCATGTCTATTGCAAAACTTCCAATGTTAACATAGAAAGTTTTCCATGAAAACCTTACCATGTGACATGGTTCATTTAATAAAGCTCAGTCAGAATTTGGTCTTGGATATGCCTGGCACATAGATAGTGCCCATTATTTAAAAAATATGCCCCAATGTGGGATGCATTGGAACTGGTAGAATAACACAGAACTAAAGAAAGATGGGTATTTAGATTCTGGTGTCTATGTTGATAAGAGCATACTATGTCTTTCTCATAAAAGTAAGTATGCCTAACTATAAATAAGTTAGGAAGAGAAAAGTCAAAAGAGATGACATCTCTTTTGATTATTGTGTTATTTTAATTTTAAATGTTCAGTTTATAATTACAGTGAATACTTCTAAAATAGTCAATTATCACACCTGCTATTTGTTAATAAGACATCAGGGAACTTTTAGATCTTCCATAGAAGTAAGTCTCTTTGTGAAGCAGTATAGTTTGCCCTACCATCTCCTACAATATGCCAAGCACCAGAAGCATGAAAGTTCAAAATCTGATGCAAACTGAGACATGCTCCATTCACTGGGAAAGAAAGTCAGTTCTTAGATTCCTTTAAACATTTTCTCATTTAACTTTCCCCCTACTTGAAGCTTTATTTGGCATTGCCTATCTCGACCAATCCTCTGCAAAACCTTACAAAGCAAATTATTATGGCATGAAGAAAAATTGAATTGGAAAATGAGCCAGGAGAATGCATCCTTTTTGCTGGAAGCATTGTCACTTATAATTAGTGGAGGTGTGGACTTCCTGTGGGAGATACAAATGAGGATTGAAGTTATTCTAGTAAAAGGATATAGGATTTTCAGAAAACAGTACGGAGTAAAGCTACTGTTCACCTCTGTGGAAGAAGCTTAGGAGACTCTTCAAAAGAAACCTCAGCCCACCTGCGTCTTGGCTTTGTCCTTCCATTCCTTCAGTACTATGTTTTTCTTCTGCATCATTTTCATCTTTCAAGAAAACCACAAAGGAGTGAAAAAAAAACATCGAGTCAATTTATGAAATATCTCTTTATGGTGAAAACACAGCAAGGAAATTAATTGTGATCAATGTAGCATGACACCCCTCTAAGCAAGGCACGAGATTAATCAGAGGCATGAAACAAAAATTAGCTAGATAAATAGGTGCATTTATTCTTGCCCTTTCTCACCTGGTATGCGACTGAAATGCTGAACTGCAGTAAACAAAATTCACTCAGCAGTCCAAGTAATATCTCTCCTGTCCACATTTCCCAACAGATGCCACAGAATTTTAATACAATATTCTTTCTTCCCATGATTTAAGTCATATATTGTAAAAATTGATTAGTTATGTTTTATTCCCTTTATTTTTATTTTAATATATATTTAAAAAGGTTATTTTGTTCTTAACTAATAAAGGGCAGTCTAATATATCTTACTGTGTATTCTGTATGGTCTCTGAGCCTTCCAGAAGTAATTTCTGAGCACAGAGCCAGAAGAGACCCTTGATTGCCACCCAGTGTACCACCGCCAAACAAAAAGAAAACAAAACAAAAAATATCTGGACAGGTATAATGAAGTCTATTGGATTTAGCCTATATTTTCTTTTGTCTTAAAAATATAACATGCATACATAGGCGTATGTGTATGGAAAACTTGCTATTTAGAGGAAAACAAAGGCACAATTGTAGAATTCATTGATAGGGAACTTTCAATAACTATTGTTTGGGAAAATTTTGAAGATAATAATTTTATATTAAAGAATACAGAAGCAAAAATAATACTTGTAGTTATAGTACAGAAAACAAAACCAGAAGCCACCAACATCCATTACTATAAGATAAAGATGACCACAGAGCCTTCATCTCTTTTCAAGTGCAGTTTATCTATCCTTTCCTTGAAATTGGACAAAGTCAGTGATTTTTCTGAGAGCAAATAAACATGGAAGTGCTGGGACCTTCAAGCCGGGGCTTTAGAAGACAAACTGCTTTTCCTTCTTCCTCTAGAAAGTCAGTGTCCATGCTGAAAAGACATTCAGACTAGCCTACCACATAGAGAGAGACATGCAGAAAAAGAAGACCATGTGAGGAAGAGCAAGGGACTAGACATGAAAGTGGAGCCTATTTTGCTTCATCCAACTCAGCCCAACTGCCAAGTGAATTCACCAAGTGGTGACCCCAACCACAGCCACAAGCAGCAAAGAATTGCCTGGCTTGTTCTTTTGGAAAATTCCTGACCCAATCAAGCTCAGACCACTTAACCTTGTTCTGCAGGAGTGCTCTGATCCACCAAATGCAGCCTTAGAGAAAAAGATGGGGACTCTTATCCAGAAAGCAGAAAAGAAAACAAGAACCTTAGAAGCAACGAGGAGATATTTCAATACACAGCAGCTCTGAAAAAAATCATCTGAAAAAAGATGGGGACTCTTATCCAGAAAGCAGAAAAGAAAACAAGAACCTTAGAAGCAATGAGGAGATATTTCAATACACAGCAGCTCTGAAAAAAATTCAGAAACTCTTTGAGCGAAGAGTTTCAGATGTGAAAATATTTAGATGTGATCTGAATAACAAACATACATTTTCTAAAAATAAAGAAAAAATAACACTGGAAGAAGAGCCACTTAAGCGGGTCAGGAATGCTCAGAATGCACACCGAATACATATGATTAGCATTTCCTTTCCTCATGGGAGGATAGTATAAATTTCATTTGGTTCCTTTTTAGAGGTGAAGGTCAAACTTGGAAGTGCCATTGGTTACTCCTGGCTCTGCATTCAGGAATTATTCCTGGCACAGTTCAAGGGAGCTTATAGGATAATAGGGATTGAATCTGGGTCATTGCGTGCAAGGACTCCCCACTGCACTATGACTCAAACCCTTGTATTACTTTTAGGGAAGGTCCAGAGGTAATTCTATGCCCATCTAATGTCAATGCTCTAAATAGCATATTTCCAACTATTACATGATTATCTGACATTTTCTTCACTCTCATTCTCAGAGTTGGCAACTGTTTTCAGTTTTGATTGCTCAGGAGAAAAACATCAACCGCCATTGCTATTCTTGTTTCTTTAACAAGGCCAAGTTATTGCAGGGTGCATGTCAAAAAACAAACAATTTATAAAAAACAACAATGGCAAAAACAATCCACAAACCAAAAACCATAGGTCAGTATTTTCTCCTTTATTTGTCACAAATGGCTTATATTCAAGCAGGAGAAATCTGCCAGCTTTACTAGCTTCTATCCTGCTGCCCTCACAGATCCCTGAACACAGATTCCACAGCAGTGACAGGGTCTCTTTAACATTAGTCTGGTTGTTACACTCCCAGAGTCCCAAGTAACCAGCTTTTTTCAGAAGAAAGATAAGAGGCAAAGGGTAAACAGTGTTTAAGTCACAGGCAGGTTAGGGATCCGTTCCAGCAGTCTTTATTACTTAAGAAAGGAAATCCGGTTTCTGGCCTCAAATCCAACTTTATAATCATGAAAATCAGTCAGGTTGTTTACTGAGTTTTTTGCTCTTGTGTGTGTGTGTGTGTGTGTGTGTGTGTGTGTGTGTGTGTGTGTGTATAAAATGTATATAACTTTAAACATTAATCTGTGTTTAGGCCCATTCCACTCTGGATATGGCTTTCCAAAGGACTGCTTTTTTATTTCCCACTTTGAGTTTGACTATACATTGTTCTTCTTGTGGAATTAAAGCCCATAGAAAAAATGTTTGCTATGGGGTAGCGCATTTTGAAAATCGTGGAATGTACCATCAGAGTAATCTCCACACCTCCCAAAATGAAAAGCGTTAGCTTTTCTGCAAAAAATGATTTTCTCATCAATTTTTTGCAAGAAAGTGTGCCTTCCTTCACGTCCAGTAGGGGGCAGCAGCGCAGAAGGCTTGCTTTGAAAACCAACTTCTTCATTCTTCTCAATTAGATTAGAATTCATTCATTCCGCTCTTTTAGAAGGACAGTTTGGCCTCCTTATAACTTTCCATCCATTTTAAGTTCCTTGACTGGGTGATTTCACTACTATAACAGTGGATTTCTACCGGTAGGGGGAAAATCCCATGACATAGTTACCCCTAAGTATTTGATAAGGACAAGGGTTCCTTTTATCAGCCTTGTCTGTCTAGCCATCTTTGCAGGAAGCACATAAACATTGAAAAGTTAAGTAGAGTGAAGAATGTAAACTTGTGGTTTTTTGAAGGGATTTAAAAGGCTTACAATAAATGTGAGGCAATAAAGCGAAGTGACAGGCTACTTTGTTAGCTTACAAGATGTCACACTGAAGTTAAATTACCTTTGTATATTAACTATACTTTTAAAAACACTTTAGATAATACAGATAATAAGAGTACTTATAATAATAAATTTATTCAGTATGCATACTTCACTTAATATTGTCATATTAATATTCCCACGCCAAAATATAGTAACCTGTAGAATTCAAGTGGTTGCAGTATTTTTATTTCTCCAAGATTAATATTCTGTCCCTTACTGTTTTTTCCCAAATATTTTGAGCATATAATGTACAAAAGATATTTCAGAAATGTAAATGAACTGGACTACTAAAAACTACATTTGTTTAAATGGAAAGGCAAGGCCAATTATAATTCTGTCCTATGCTAAATCTATGTGGAAGAGTTATATAAAGTCAAAAAATCTCAATTCCAAGTGAGATTATTATATTCCAATAATATATTAGTTATAACCTCATAATTGTATGGGACAGTGTATAGGAGAAAAAGTGCAACCTAGTTACTAAAGATAGAACTTATTGGAATATTGTTATTGGTTCTTTTAAGGTTCCCACAAATTCTGTACAAGGACAGATCATAACAATACTTTGCAGGATAGATGATTGGTCCCAACATTTTAGTACCCTGTAATAGATTATATGTATCACTTCTACTGTGGCAGGAAAGACTTCCCACTTCATTGATTTTGGACTAGACAATGATGTAACTTGATTTGACTAATGAAACTTTAGTGGACAAGATATAAGAAACAAAGGACTTAAAAGTGCCTGCCTCATTGAGCTTGTGCTATTGTGCTTATAACATTTCCTATGAAAAAGTATGCCTGGAGGCACAGACTTGAGAAAATGAAAGATGAAGCAGATGCCAGCCCAAGTTCAGACAATTCACAGCTTTAAACAGGACTGCCCAGCTTGTCCAACTGAACCACTATCAACTAGCAAACTTGTGAACATGAACATAAGTACTTCTGTTAGGAAGCATTGTTTATATTATGGTGGTAATGGCTGGTACAGATGATTTTTCTCAGACCAGAAAGACCCAGTATTAGAAGTTAGCATACTTTTACTTCTAAGAGATTCACTTTTTAGTTTGGTACTGTGTTGCTCGTGTAAATTTTTATTCTACACATTCCAAAACTATCTAAAGATACACAGTTGAAAAAGAAATTTAGCTCATGTAAGGATAAAATGTTCTAAAACATATGAATTGTCATTAAAGATGCTTGTTTTGATTGATAGAGCTAGATGGGATGACTACAAGATAAACTACTTATTCACGGTTAACATTTATAAAATATAAACTATTCTTTATTCAGTATCTAAGATTTTGCCTGGATCACTAAATTTAATTCCTTGTTTTTTGTTTTTTTGGGTTTTTTTGTTTTGGTTTTTTTTTTTTTTTTTTTTTTTTTTTTTTTTTGTCACAAGGGTTTCTCCAGACCCTAAACTCAGGAATCAAACCCAGCGGGATCAAGGAATCACATGGAATACCAGGGATTGAACCTGCAGCTGACCATTTGCAAGACATCTCCTCAGCTACAGTACTATCACTCTGGTGCCACCAAGTTTAATTCTTATAACAACCCAATATGCTAGAAATATTATTATCTATATTTCAGAGGTGGAGTATCTGAGACACGGGGATTTAAACAATTTCTCCAAGAACCCACAGCTAGAAAATAATGGTACTAAGTTTTAAACCTAGTGAGCTGATGCCATATTTTACATAGACTCATTGGAAACATAATTAAAAATTGCTGTCTGTGCAATAAATTTAAGTTATGGATCAGTAAAATGTGAGAAAATGACATTAGATAGGAAGATCTCTGAAGAAGTAAAATGTAACCTTAGTAAGACTATTATAAACACTAATATTGATATCATTGATATTTGAACCTACTATATATATCTGAAAATATTTTAATGGTAAAAATATTTTTTTGAAAAAACTTAAACAACAGTAAGTAATGAGAATATAGGAAACCATGCTTTCCTGCCTTCTGCACCTATTGAATAGATTGTATACTTAATAACTTCTACCAACTCTGAAATACTGTAGTACATATTTTGCACAACAATGATGATCTTCCCCATAATCATAATGAAGCCATCAAGATCAGAAGATATCATTCTTACTGTCTAAGACTGGCACCACATTTAAGTTTTGACAATTCTCCAATAAAACCTTTCATAGCAATGTAGGATCACACACTGCATTTAGTTGTCAAGCCTCTTCAGTCTTCTTCCATATAAGCTAGACATGCCCCCAGGATCCTGCCTTAACTCTGTGTTAGGTATTTCCCACTTCAACTCTTCCATTTGAATGTTTACTTAATCTTACTTAATTGTTAGGTGCTGAAAGAAGGGAAAGAGGAAGTGAAGGTGAATGACTAACATTTAAAATCTTTATCCTAAATGTATCTCTCTGGCTATTAATATACTATATTAATCCTAGAAAATAAAATCCATCTATTGGTTGCATTGTTATGAAAAGCATCACATACATCTTTCAGTGTACAGAAAAGGAACTTCACTCTTGAGTAGTAGTCTAGTATGAGCTGCTGCTTTTCTAGTATCTTCTAGGTACCAGGTACTTCATGCATCTCATTTACACTCTGAATCCCATAGCAATCTTTCTGAATTATACTTTCATAGATAATTTTACAGATGAAGAGATCAAGGTTATGGGAGGTCAAGTATCTCTGAAGTCCTGCTGTTAGTGACAGAGCTGGGGCTTCAATTTAGCTCAAGATTATGCCAAAGTCTGACTTCTCCCTTTCTTG
>PVKC010044393.1:0-11599 GCA_004027635.1 Crocidura indochinensis | reverse complement strand
TTTGTTTGTTTTTGGTTTTTGGGTCACACCTGGCAGTGCTCAGGGGTCACTCCTGGCTTTACGCTCAGATATTGCTCCTGGCAGGCTCGGAGGACCATATGGGATGCCGGGATTCGAACCACCATCCTTCTGCATGCAAGGCAAATGCCCTACCTCCATGCTATCTCTCCAGACTTTCTCTGTAGGGTTTTTTAAATCACCCATTTTCTCCAAATTTCCCTAACATAGTGTTCAGCACCGTGCCAAAGTTGTGTTCACAGAAAGACACCAATGATGTCCCTGTGGCTATGGTTGCAGGGATCCCTTCTGTATAATCATGACCAGGTCCCTGTCGTCAAATTCTAGATTTTTCAACTCAAAAACTCCCTAGTAGAATCTAAAACTTCAACATGGGATGGCTACACTGTACATGTGACCAAGTACCCTCTGATGACTATGGGGCAGAGGAACAGAAAATAGATGGAGGTGAGGCCATCAGTAATAACTAATGGTATGTTTCCAGAAGTTAGTGGTCTACTTGGAATTAGACTACCAACTTTTGTTATTATTGTTCTGTTTTGTTCTGGGGCCATACATAGCAACACTCAGGCATTACTCCTAGCTTTGCACTCAGAAATCAATCCTGGTAGGCTCAGGAAACCACATGAGATGCCAGGAATCAAACCTGGGCTGGTCATATCCAAGTCAAACACCCTACCTGCTGTGCTATTGCTACGGCCCCTTGACTCCCTTTTTATTTTATTTTTTTTTATTTTGGTTTTTGGGCCACACCCGGCAGTGCTCAGAGTTTACTCCTGGCTGTCTGCTCAGAAATAGCTCCTGGCAGACACAGGGCACCATCTGGGACACCGGGATTTGAACCAACCACCTTTGGTCCTGGATCGGCTGCTTGCAAGACAAATACCACTGTGCTATCTCTCCGGGCCCTTGACTACCTTTTTTTTTTTTTTATCAAAATCTACTTGAATACACACAATAGTATTTAAGTGCATTATATTAAAGTACTATTCATAAATGGGATTCTATTTAATTTTTGCTAATCTGTAAAATTTCCACCTCCAGATGAGGAAAAAGAGGCTCACAGAGATTAATAATTGGTCCAAAGTCACAGCTGGTAAATGACAGACCCAGGATTTGAATCTCTCCTTGAATGGTTCTACTTCCAGTACTCACTTTTGCAGTGCCTGCTTCCCGACTCTTGCCACCATACCCAGTCAAGGTAGACCAATTTCCAAATTTCCTTGATCTCTACAGCCAGAGACCTTTTCTCTCCAGAGATATTCCTTCCCAGAACAGTGTTCTCTGTCCCAAATATAGGGATAGAATGACCTCCTCGGAGTCCCGGGCACAGATCCTCATAAACTAAAGATATGCAGTGCCTGGTCTCTTGTACACTGCCCTGCTTTTGTCTGTGGCCACCTAGGCCTCAGCCATAAATCCCAGGTCTCAGCTCATAACCATTAACAAGTGATTGGGCCCATCAGGATGCACTTATGAGATTCAGGTCAGATAAATGGACTGCTGTAGGTCAGGAACAAGGGATTTCCTCCTCCTCCTATCTTATACAGAGTTGTTTCCTCCACCCAGAGGCTGGCAGATTTTATTTGGCTTGCAGCTATAGCTAGAAAATGAGAATATTGTCATATTAGGGTAAATATGTGTTCCCATAGTATCCATATTTATGAAAAGATGGGGGTCTTTCAACATGTATAGCCCCCTTATTAGGGCTAGAAACAATTCACAAACCACAGAGATGCAAGTACTTCTCATATTCCCTCTCTGAATCCAAACTCCAAACTTCAGCAACTTCCCCCAAATCCCACCCATCTCAATAACATCCTGACTTTTTGGAGGGAGATATGGAATCACACTCACTTGTGTTTAGGTCTTACTCCTGGCTCTATATTCATAGAATAAATTTTGAGTGATTGGGGGACTTTATGGGGTGCCATGGATCAAACGTTTGTGGGGTACATGCAAAGCAAGCACCCAACTCACTGTTCTCTCTCTCTCTCTCTCTCTCTCTCTCTCTCTCTCTCTCTGGCCCAGTGTCCTCACATTGTTCCATCCAACTCTGAAGTGCTGTCAAGGTCTGGATCCTCCAACAAAACAGTATCTGCAGAGGCACAGTACAGGAGGTTATGCATTTGCCTTGTATGCAGTTCTGACAGCCACAACTTTGGTTCAGATCCACGGTACTTTTATGAACACTGCCAGGATCACAGAGTGAATAGTCTTTGAGTGCTACGAGGTGCGGTCCCTGAAACCAAACCAAACCTTGTTCATATGCAGACTCAGATTCAATCAATCTGGTGAAGGCTGAGATTGTTTGCAGAAGCAGCTCCCAAGTGAGGTAATGCTGCTTCCCCCAAGGATTAGGTCTCGCCCACACCATTGTATGATGGGCAAGAATTCAGAAAATGTGGAATTTGGGGGTCGGAGCAATAGTGCAGTGGTAGGGCATTTGTCTTGCACGTGACTGACCCAGGATGGGCCTCGGTTTGAGCCCCGGTGTCCCATATGGTCCCCCAAGCCAGGATCAATTCTGAGCGTATAGCCAGGAGTAACCTCTGAATGTCACCGGGTGTACCTCCCTACCCCCAAAAAAAGAAAAGAAAAGAAAACATGAAATTCTGTGCCTGTGTTATTTGGAAAAGTTTGTTTCCTCTTTCCAAACTGAAAATCCTGTTCTGCCAGCTCTGCCAGCCAGGAGATGCGCCCCTTCTGAAATGCTGATCCCCACTCCTCACATGGTTCCTGCTCAGTCTGAAAGTCCCTACCCAAACATCACTCCCTCAGAGAATTCTCCTCTGCCACCTTGTTAAGGCCTTCCATCTTGTCTGTGATGCCCTTGGCCTGGTTTCTCCACAACTTGTAATTTCATGTTCGTTGCTTGTTTGTTTTGTCTGTCTCACTTCATGAAATGTGAAGTTTCTGAGGTCAGGGAGCTTTCATCCTATTCACTAACCAACTCTCAGCATCTGGCATGCAGTAAGGACTCAGGAGATATTACTGAATGAGGGGAAGAATCTTCATGCTAAGGAACAGAATCAACCAGGGAATAAGGCCATAGGCAAAGAAAGAAAATGTGAGAAACAGAACATTTTATGCAGGACTTAGGAGAAGTCTGACCTGGAGAAGTAAATAATACCGGAGTTAAGGCACTTGTTTTGTATATGGCTAACCTAGATATGTTCACTGGCATCCCATCTGGTCCTTTAAGTAATGTCAAGAGTGATTCCTGAGTGCAGAACAATGAGTAAGCCCTGAGCACCAAAATGTGGCCAAAAATAAAACTGCAACAGCAACAGAAAAAAATAGGGGGGCCTTGAAAGAGGGAGAAGGCATGAGTTGAAACAATAGGGTGTCCTCATGGTTCCCAGCTGACATGACAGAAGTGGAGGAAGGTCCTGGGGAAAGGGACAGGGGCTCTAGGCACTTGAAAGCCATTGGAAGGTCTGGTTCTCCTTAACTTCATGGAAAAGAAACTTAGGTTACTTATTCTTTCCTATGCTTGACAAATTTTTCTTTTGGGCCACACTAGCTAGAGCTCTGGGCTTACTCCTGGCTCTGGACTCAGGGATTACTCCTGGTGGTGCACAGGGGACTCTAGGGGGTGTTAGGGATCAAACCCAAGTTGACCATATACAAGGCACGCGCCTTACCTATTGTACTTTCTCTCCTGCCTTGCTTGAGAAATTTTTATTGCATGTCTTATGGGTGCTGGATGCTGGAGAATGAGGGGTTTGCACCATGAATCTGATTCCCACCCTCATGGAGTTTACAGCCTGTCAGCAGAGACTGGCTTGAAACACATTCTATTGTTACTGGGAAACTGGCGGTGTGACTTAGAAGTGCATGGTGAGGGGGATGATGGGTAGTGGAGAAGCTTCCCCAGGGAAGGACAGTCAACTGGAGCCCCAAAGAGTGGGACTCTTACCTGCCCCACCCCCCTCCACCCGCCACTCCCCCACCTCTTGATTCATCCCTGACAGCAAGGTCCCTTTAAGAGGCACACCTCATCCCCGAGCAAAGGCGGTTCAGGCACACTGCCTGGCCTGCCAAGGTTGTGGGCCATAAATCAACCTGGCATTCCCTTGGCAGTGGGCGCTCCTCTGAGTTGCCCAGATGGCGGCTAGGCCTGGGGCTCCAGGGGCAGCCAGGCACACAGGAGGGGGCAAGTCGGCAAGGTGGGAACACAGCTGGACCCCAGTCTCCAATGGCAGCTGCCTACCACTGTCTCAGGGCATTAAGCCAGAGAAAATGCCAAGGTCCTTCTATGCCAGTCACAGGGACCTTCCAACTCCTGAGTCTCTGTTGAGGCCAGCCTTCACCCAGGCAGGATTGGGGTCAGGGTTGGCTCCAGTATGCAGTCTGTCATTTTCCTCTTTCCTTGGCTATGGCCAAGATGGGTCCTTGGATACCCAATGAAGGACAGCAGCTTCCAGGTTGGCCTTGGAGCTTCACCCTGAAAGGCAGAAGAGTCCTCAAGATTAGCAAGAGCTGGTGGGAATGTCACTCTCTTGGGAGCTGCCATCCCTCAGCCACCTTCATAGGCAAGGTGACAGAGGGAGCATATGCCACTCCATCCCCAGAGGACAGTGACAACTCAGCAGCTATAGTGACACAGAGCTGGGCTCAGCAGGCCTGGACTGAGTTGGAAAAATAGTCAATCTCTGTGCTGGGTTTGTGAACATGTGGAGGGTGAATAGAGCCTATTGGAACATTGGACCCTGAGCCTAAGTTATACAGTGTATAAATTATACAGTGGATAGTACAGTGAATAGTAGTGCCTTGCACGTGGCTGCCCAGAGTTTGATACCCTGGCATCCCATATAGTTCCCTAAACATTCACCAGGACTGATACCTGAGTGTTAGGTATGGTCTCAAAATCAAAAAAAAAGAAACTTTTCTAGTCATCACCAACAGTTTCACTGGAACATGAAAACTCCTGAGGATATCAAATCAGAGATTTTTATGGGGTGCTCTTGCCCTCAGATCTCTTAGAAAAGGTTAGAACACATAAGACAGAGAAGCTTTGCCCACATTCATTATGCAGACCAGGGGACCAAGGTCCAGGTAAGGAAACTGAGGTCTCTGCCTGTGGATCATTCCCTGCAGGGGACCCCAGCCCTGAAACCACCAAGAGACGTGAGACATTGGTCTCTCCTGGAATAGAAGAGATGGAGGCTGGAGAGCCAGTAGAATGTTCTTAGAATGGTAAGTTACAAAAAAGGGTGAAGACAGGATGAAGTAGAGGAATTGAATTCTGCGAAACAATGGTGAAGGTGGGAGGAGGTCAGGAATCAAGTTGGGATCTTGCAAAAGGGAAACAGAGGCTAATGGAACATGTGAGGAGGGTCTTGAAATGGAGCCCAGAGCAGAGAATGGGTGTTAGGAGGGGTTTCTGGAGCTCTCCAGTCTTCACCTGTTCCCGACTCCCAGGCAGCTACTGTAGTTTACATTCAGTCCTTCTCTCTTCTCATTCTCTTGGCTTATTCCTTGCTCTCCTGGGATGGCTTATCTGGCTGCCAGAGTCATTTGCCGTCTCTAATTTGTGTTTAAATTAAAGTTCCCACAAACAGGGACTTAATGTGCTGTTACCAAGAGCTCCCGGCCCCCTACAGCTCCAGGAAGTTGAGGGGCTGGGGGAAAAGACCATTTTGCAGGCATTGAGGTGGATCCCACTGGGCAGAGAGGCAGTGGGAGTTAAGGGGGGAACCCCATGGAGTGTCTCTAGTTGTTGTCCTCTCCAAATCGAAAGGCCTTGGGGGCAGAAGGCTTCTGATCACAAAGGGCTTGGAAATCAACCAATTGGCCCACAGGGCTTCTTGGGACTGTTCATCCTCCTGCAGCACCTGGGGAAGAAGGGAGGGGATGTTGGGTGATAGAAGATGGGGGGCCAGAGGCCCTTAAGTCTAGTTTCACCACTTAGGGGGTGCTCATTGGATTGGGCTGGTACTGTTCCTATATACAAAATCACTGCAATTCCCTCAACCCCAGAGAGAGGAATTGTTCTTATCATCAGCCCTATTTCTAGAGATGGAGAAACTGAGGGATAAGTCACATGCCCAAAATCACATAGCTTCAGGTGTGCATTGAGAATGCAGTGTATTCTAGTTTCAGCTTTGCTGGATAAGTTGTCCTGTCATCCTCTCCATCCCTTCCTTGACCACTATCTGGAGTTCTCATTGAAACGTGGGTCCTAGTGCCTGAGATAGTAAGGCTCCTGCCCTGATCCCTTTTCCCTCTCTGAACCACTACCTCCTCAACTGCAAATGAGACCAAGGGGGGCCGGAGAGATAGCATGGAGGTAAGGCATTTGCCTTTCATGTAGAAGGTCGGTAGTTCGAATCCGGGCATCCCATATGGTCCCCTGAGTCTGCCAGGCGCGATTTCTGAGCATAGAGCCAGAAGTAACCCCTGAGCACTGTCGGGTGTGACCCCCCAAAATAACAAAAACAAGAAATGAGACCAAGTATCACTGGGTGTAGCCCTGGAAGCCCCCTAAACACCAGTAGATCAGCCCAGGTGGTTCCTAGCACTGCAGAGCCTGAGCAGCACCACATCATTAATGAGATCTGGCCAGGTTGGCTGAGTGTTGCCAAGAGTGGCCCCTGGACCCCTGACCCTGCTTGACAGAACTCCCACTGCTTCCAAAAGAAAGAGAAGGTACAATGCCTGGGAAAGTTAACTCATGGGGTACCACTGGCCTCAGGAGGAACAGTCTCCCAGTCTCTGGCCCAATCACAGTCCTTTCCCTACCCCTCCAGGTCCCTCACTGTATCTCCTTCAGTTTCCAGGAGGCTGAAGGAGTAACTTCCAACCTCTGGGAAACCCAAGTGGAAATGTGTCTCTCATTCATCCCTCTGATCCTTCTCCTTCTCTAGGAACCACCTGGAGAAGAGGGGGAGAAATCTGACGTTGACAATCCCATTGCAGCCAAGGGACCTGGTCCAGTGTCAAAAGGAAACATGTTGGTTACCCTCAATGGTGGGGGACCATTCTCCAGGCTCATATAAACAGGACTCTGGGAGTCAAGAAGATGGGGCACCAGAAAAGCTCCAAAATGACCAGAAATGGAGGTAATGTCCTGAAGCCTTATGCTAGCTGGGGTCAGGGAAGAAGAGTGGCCCAACTGCAGCCTAGTGAAGGAAGAGGCAGCAGGTTTGGTTTGGGGGAAGGTGAAGAGTCCTGGACTTCTACTGGCCAGATCCAAGTGAAAACAAGAGGCAGAGGGGCCAGAGAGATAGCACAGCGGTAGGACATTTGCCTTGTGTGGCCAACCCAGGACAGACCTGAGTTTGATTTCCGACATCCCATATGGTCTTCAGAGGCTGCCAGGAGCAATTTCTGAGAGCAGAGCCAGGAGTAACCCCTAAGCCTCACTAGGTGTGGCCCAAAATCAAAAACAAGAGGCAGAAGAGGGAGGACCAGATGGGAAGACTCCAGAGAATACAGAGGGATATACCACCAGAGCCTATCATGGCTGTCTTCTTGCGACCCATGTGGTGGCACAGACACCTTGGCCAGAAACCATCACTGCACAGAAAGGTGTCCCTGCAGAGAAAGCTGAATGGCAGGGATTGGGCAAATCTGGGCATGGGGAGGATGGTAGCACAGGAGTGTGGATAGTGACATCACATAGTCCCCCAACTCTCCTCTCTCCTTGATATCTGGTGCAAACTTGTTTCCTTGTTTCTGCTTTACATCTCTAGTCTATGGGTCTCCTCGGGATGGGGATTTTTGTCTCATTCATCCCAACATCTCTTAATGACAAATCAAAATTGATGGCACAAGGCAGTCAGCCTGTGCGCTGCTTGTGGGCACGTCGGGGAGTGCTGTGGAATGCTCACACAGTGCACTTTTACAGAAGTTTTATTGCATCTCCTGGCACCCCACGTTGGCCACGCTTGCACAACCATTCAGCCCCTGGCCCATGTGTGAGTGGAGAGAGAGGATGATTCACATGTCTCCCAATTGGTCAGCAGCTTTGCTTTAATAGCCCTCTTCAAACATGCAGTGACCTCATCTGATGAGTGAACGGGGGGAAAAAGTGACTTCATTTCTCATGGCCGCCATGCTGAGCGCTTTCTCCGGAGAAAGCATGATCCATGGCAAACGTCAGTGGTGTTCCCGGCGGGGTCCCTTGGCAAGAGATGGGAGGGAGAGTGACAGTGCCAAGGAGGCACTGAAGGATGGTCACCCTGGGAGCCACAGCTCGGGCTGGCTTTTTCCAATGGGCCATAAAGACTGAGGGAGACAGCAGGAAAGGGCGGGGGGCCACCAGAAAAAACAAACTCTAGTTCCCCAGTGTGGTCTCTGTGCCAAGCCCACCTGGTGTAGTGATGACACTGCTTCATGTCTGCTCTGCCATGTGTTGGCTCTAAGACCTTAGGCAAGAGACTTCCTGCCTGGTTTCACCCTCACCTTCAGGGAAAATGTGGGTGAGGAGAAACAATAGAATAGCAGGGAAAATTTTTATCTGTGTGCCCTGAACTGGGCAACCTCTGGTACCAACCTCACTAGACTGATCCCTGAAAACACCCAGGAGTGAATCTGGAGCCCAAACACTAAAGAGGAGAAAGCAAATGTAGATAATACTAACATGAATTCATGTTTTCATGAATTCCCTGGTGACAGCAATAATATTGAAACTTAAGGGAGTGCATGGTTTGTCCTACATTTCACTCAGTATATATTCTTGAATGGGACTTGGGTTCTAATCCCCCAAACTTACTTTTACTAAAGTCCAGCCCTGGATACCATTATGTTTGCTGTGAGGCATGCACTAGTACATGTAGGAAAAAAATTTTTTTTGGTGGGAAAGTGATATTAGGACTACATCCAGCTGTATTCAGGGGCTACTCCTGGTTCTGTGCTCAGGGCTTTGCCTGTGAAAGTTATAAAGTGTGAGAGACTGCTTGTCATCAAGTTCACATAAGAGGGCTGAGATGGTGGAAGGACGCCCAAGTGCCGTCAGTCATCAGTTTGGACTATCTTTGGTGTTGAGGTCCCCTCCTGTCAACATCCTCAGCTTGTTGGCTTGTTTCACCTTTGGTTGACAAAATCCAGGTCTCTTGTGGTTCCTCCTACACAGCAAGGGCTGGAAGGGAAAGCACTGGAAAGCAAAAGGGTGGGGGAGAGCAGGACAGGCTTTGCCTTTCAGGGTGGAGCAGAGGCCCTGGCAGGGAAGAGTAGGGCCAGGCCAACTCCTTCTGTGCTGAAGCTTCCAAAAGAAATATATTTGTCTTTGTCTGGGGATGAAAACACACATCTGAGTATCCAACTCAAACATTCTGCCACTTCCTTTTCCTCACTTGATTACAAATAGCCTCTTAAGCCTTAGTTTTTATCATACTTAAAATGAGGATAATTGCACATTATTCTATGAAATCTACAAATCTTTTGGTATGTGACTAGTCCAAAAAGTAGTAGCTATCACCATTAACCAATTTTGCTTTATCTATACATCCTCCCCTTGGAAGGATAGAGAAATAAGTACTTCAGTACTTCAGACTTCAAATTGGGAGGCAATAGAAAGTGATTTACAATTCTGATTTGCTTACATTTCTTTCCATAGTTCATAGCAAGAAGTCATTCATTCACTCACCCATTCCTTCATTCACTCACTCACAAAATGTTTGCAGAGCAACCTGCCATTATTATAGCCTCTTGATTTTTTTTTTTTCCTTTACTAGAACAGCATTTTATTTTTCTTTTGGTTTTTGGATCACACCGGCAGTGCTCAGGGGTTACTCCTGGCTCTATGCTCAGAAATCACTCCTGGCAGGCTCAAGGGACCATATGGGTTGCTGGGATTCGAACAACTGACCTTTTGCGTGCAAGGCAAATGCCTTACCTCCATGCTATCTCTCCAGCCCGGAAGGTCAGTGCATGAAATCGAAACTAATGAAGATGAGTTGCCAGATCCACTTTCTTGTCTGTCGGGAGCCCTCACATATGACACTCCCATTCTTGCCCAGAGATTCCATTCTGTACAATCCAGACTGTCAAACACCAGAAAGTAAAGGGAGACTTATAATACTCTCCAAAAGGGAACATGATTCAAACATCCACGGACAAATGTGCATTATTGTTATGAAATATTACTCAGCCATACAAAGGACTGTAGTGCTGATAAATACATAGTGAATGTAGAAAACATTATGCCTACCTCAACTGTGACTAAATCTACCAAAGCTTTCAGCCTCAAAAGGTACATGTGACTTCATTCAGTCAAAATTAAAACAGGGGGGCTGGAGAGAGAGCATGGACCTAGGGAGTTTGCCTTGCATCCAGGACGACTGTGGTTCAAATCTAGGCATCCCATATGGTCCCCTGAGCCTGCCAGGAGCGATTTCTGAGCATAGAGCCAGATAACCCCTGAGGGCTGCCAGGTGTGACCCAACCCCCCCCTAAAAAAGGTAGTCAAATGGGCTGCAGTGATAGTTGTACTTAACTACTAAAACCACTGAATCATATGGTTCAGTAGCAAATGGTATAAAGCATGTGAATTATATCTCAAGAAACATTTTTATGCTGAAAAAAATTTCTTTGCTTTTTGGGTCACACCCTGCTCAGAAATCACTCCTGACAGGCTCAGGGGACCATGTGGGATGCCGGAATTTGAACCACCAACCTTCTGCATGCAAGGCAAACGCTTTACCTTCATGCTATCTCTCAGCCCTTTATCTTGAAATTTTGGAGGTTTGGGGGAGGGGACACACTTGGTGGCACTCAGGGGTCATTCCTGTCTCTGTGTTTAGAAATCACTATTGACAAGCTCGGGGGACCATATGGGATGCCTGGAATTGAACCCAAGTCTGTCCTGGGTGGGCTGCATGCAAGGCAACGCCCTACCTCTGTGCTATCTCTCCAGCCCCAAGAAACATTTTTTTTAACAAAGAGCTAAAACAGGAGCAGAAGCAGCAAAGGCATGATCAGAAACAAATCCCAGGCTACACCCGCAACCCCAAGTCTGCATGTTACACAGGCAGCACAGCCTTCTGGTCGCCCCATGTCACAACCCAGGAAGATAAATTAACCCCAGAAGGAATGGGGCTGGCTCCCTTCTCCCCTGACAGCTCCTTCTCTGTGCTTTTTCTGGCACAAGCAACATTGTGTCTCCTTGTATAAATAGGGGAAATTTATGAGTTTTCCCTTCCTTTCCCTGGTGGGCTACTAGAAAGGAGCTTGGGGGAATGAGAGAGATACAAATGTGGAAAGACAGTGGTGGGGGCTGGAGTCATAGTAAAGCAGGTACAGTACTTGCCTTACTGTACTTACCTGGTTAAATTCCCAGCCCCCCAATATGGTCCAACGCCCACCAGGAGTGAGTAAGTCAAGAGTAAGCCCTGAAGCACTACTGGGTGTGAACCCCCCCAAAACCAAACCAACCTGTAACCCCACCCTGGATTTAGGTTAATCTACCTGAGACCCACCTATTGATGGGAGTAGTCTTGGGCGGATACGACCTGTAACTTTACCTGCAGACCCCACCCAGGTGGGTGATATAAGGCCTTGATCTAGTAGGTTTAGGGGCTTGGACCTTTTGCCAGCTTGGAGGTCAGAGGAAAGATGGCTGGAAGAAGTAAGA
>PVKC010044391.1:0-11600 GCA_004027635.1 Crocidura indochinensis | reverse complement strand
AAAGAAAGAAAGAAAGAAAGAAAGAAAGAAAGAAAGAAAGAAAGAAAGAAAGAAAGAAAGAAAGAAAGAAAGAAAGAAAGAGAAAAAGAAAAATGGCACCTTTGTTTTGGAATGACAAGTGACAAGTGAGCTCAGAACACAGTTTCATCTAGAACAGACCACTAGGGAAGGTCTTACTGAGAATGAGTTTTTCTTTTTCTTTTTTTCTTTTTCTTTTTCTTCTTTGGCTTTGGGGTCACACTCTGCAGCGCTCAAGGGTTACTCTTAGCTCTATGCTCAGACATCGCTTGGGGGGACCATATGGGATGCCGAGATTCAAACCACCTTCTGCAAGGCAAACGTCTTACCTCCATGTTATCTCTCTGGCCCAAGAATGGGTTTTTCTTAAGTGATGGAGGAACTATGATTTATAATACTTTAACAATGGTATTTTGTGTACATAGTTACAACACGGCTCCCATCATCAGTGTAGTCACCTCTATCTCCCAAGGACCCTTTTCATCCCTCTCCCCAAACTCAATTCTGCAGATCAGTACTCTGTTGCCTTTGATCCTTTGTTGCTATCAATTGTGTATCTTTACTCCATGTCTTTTAAGTCCCACACATAAAAAGATTATATCTCTTTTCTGCTGACTAACTTCACTCCGTATATCCTATAGTTAACTTTCTGTAGCTGCAAATTGATTTTGTCCATTCTTAAATCTGCGTTGTAATCCATTGTGTGTATATTCTTGATCTATTCATCTGTAGTTGGACAGTTGGTTGTTTCTCTATCTTGGCTACTGTATTAACTGTTCCCAATCATATATTGATGTGCATATTTCCCTTTAAATTAATTTTTTAGCTTGGAGGGGAGATGACGAGGTATGATAGCTGGAAGTCCTATTCTTTTTTTAAGAAAGAGATCATGAGGGCCAGAGTGATTGCATAGCAGATAGGGCATTTGCCTTGCACAAGCTACTCAGGTCTAATCCCCGGCATCCTAATGGTCCCCTGAGAAATGCCAAGAGTGCTTCCAGAACACAGAGCCTTGAGTAACCCCTGAACACCACCGGGTATGGCCCAAATCCCCCCACTAATAAAGGAGAGCTCCATATTGCTTTCCATAGAGTTTGAGCCAGTCAACATCTCCACCAACAGTTGATAAGGCTTCCTTTTTCATCACAGTCCCACTAACAATGATGCTATGTCCAGACTTTTTGATATATCCCATTTTCACTGGCATGCAATGATAAGAGAAAGAAATGTTTGAAGATTTCAAAGAGGAAAAGAAGGATGGAGGGAGGACAACACTGGTGGTGTCACTAATTCACTGTCACTATATACCTTAAGTATAACTGTGAAAAACTTGTAATTCACATTGGCGACAATAAAAATTATTTTTTAAAAAAAAAAGGAGGAAAAAAGTGAGTCATATGGGTATCTAACAAAAAGAGTGAGGAAAAGGAGCTTGTTCAAAGACTCTGTGTGTGCCTAGCATGTTCCAGTGGTACCAACAAGTGTCTTTTATTTTCCAATGTTAGATCAGCACAAGAAAAGCAGGTAAACAATTGGAGACAAGGTCAAAGGAGGAAGGATTTGACTGACATGGATATTATCTGGGCTTCTGCATCCATGAATTCTACACAGCTTATGAAGCTACTTCTAAAGAAGTGGTCACTTTGGACAGGCATCTGACCACCCATTCTTCATCCTGTGAGAGGAAAAACCAAACTTGATGTTGGCAGGCAGGCAGTTCATCAGCCTGGAAACCACCTAACCAGCACCCCTCCAAGCCTAGTGGAAGCAACCATGACGACTGAGCTCAGAGTCTTTGCAGAGAGGTGCTGTGGTCTCTGAGAGCTCATCACGGCACCTTCCGATGCAGGGTTTCAATTCGAGGTCATTTTTGGTTCCTTTTCGGTAGCAAATTCAGAATTGCATCTATTCAGGTGTTGGAATAGGGCAAACACATTAATAGCCATACCCCAGTGGGAGTTTTTATTTTCCGTTTCCTCCTCCCCCAAATGTAATTTTTTTTATAGATCCTCTGTGTGACAAAGGTGACCTTGAGTGATATTTTCGGATGGAACTTAAAAGGTGGGATGGAGAATAAGAGGGTGTCTGCACTCCTGCAAAAACCCTGTTACTGTCTGACTATGATGTTGGGCAGTCTAGATTCTACCACAAATAAACTGTGTGAATTCAGTTCAAATTCTGAACTGTGTTTCAGTTTCTTTTGGTTAAACAGGATAGTAATCATGGGAATTAAATTTGAAAGTACTCCATTTATTTTATTTTATTGTAGTTATAGTTTATTTTTTAAGTAATAGCTTTATTTAAGCACCATGATTACAAGCATGCAGTATTCCCACCACCAAGTCTGTCCTAGAGTGCTTTTATTGCGATAATGTTATGTCAGAATGCTACAAGGCAAGTATTCCAAGGGTGTGACTGTCTCTGAACTTCAACTGAAAATACAATTGAGATATTTCTCACCAGCTTCCATCATGTTGCTGCAAGTTCGATTTTACCCTCTGCTGGATGGTCCTACACTTGCAAGCTGCTAAATCTCTTGAGTTCTTAGAAGCAGATACAGAAATTTTGCAACCTTTTCTGTGGTCTAGAGAATGATTGTTCTAATACCTCAAATGGATGATGTATTCTGACTGAACTTTTTTTTTTGGTTTTGGGGCCACACCTGGCAGCACTCGGATGTTATTCCTGGCTCTGCGCTCAGATAAACTCTCCTGTCAGGCTCAGGGGACCTTATAAAATGCCAGGGATTGAACCCGGATCAGCTGTGTGTGAGGCTAACATCATACCAGCTGTCCTATCGTTCCAGCCCCATGAACCTCTTTTTTTTTTAATGCAGTCTTTCACTTCTTTTAACCTTGAATCTAGTTTCTAATAAGTTCAATCAGGAAAGCCACTACAACACCCAAACTGAATTATTTCAATTTCTTCTTGGCAGCAAAATGGGTACTTATGGCTTATGGTCTCTTTGCAAACAAGTTTTGTTTTTTCTCCTGAAAACCCCATTCAATCTGGGTTGTCACAATCAGACAGAAAGCACAAGGACATTTTTTCCCTTGCATCTATAGAATCTAGCTAAATTATTTTTTACCAGATTTTCTTACTTCATCCAGAGTACAGAGGAAATGTTTGCAAATTCTTTTACAAAATATGAAACAATTGAGAGTACTTTCCAGACAAAGAGCTTTATAGGAATAGAATGTGCACAAGCCATAATTTTTCTTCTGTTACTGTTATTTCTCTTTGGGACAATTCACCAAAGTTGGTGAATGTCATTTATGATAACTTATTAACTCTGTGTATACCATTGTAAATTGGTTAAAATCTACATGATTCTGTCAAATAACCTCTCATAACTGGCGTAGAGCAAACAGTCACTACTGCTATCAGCAATAACATAAATCAGGGAACACATATTATAGATTCTATAGATATGACAGGAGCAACCAAAATAATTGTAATATTGTACATAAATTCTTCTGTATCCCAATGATCTAAATGAATAGAGTAATGGTTTATTATAGTCTCAAATGACTGTCTCAGAGATGATTTCTTATTATCTTATTAAGGCACAACCCTTAAAATTACGATTTTAAGTTCCACTGTCCTGTCACTGCACAGGTTAATTATTTCATTGTTTAAGGACTGTGACACAAACCCCTAAAATGCACTTTGAAAAACATTTAAAAAGAAAGATTCCCCCAAGAAAGAATCCTCTTGTAATATGAATAGTGACTCTCAAAGTAGATCGATTTTTAAGAAAATGATTTTAATAAATTTTACCAAGTCACTTCTATTTATGACATAGTAACTCATTATAATTTAACATCTCATTATAGTTTAACACATATATAATTCACCATTATTACTACTAAAGTTATAGTTACCCATGGTCAATTTTATGAACCTAGAGGCTTTGAAGACTTACCTCAAAGCTACCTGCCTTTGCCTAGGTGTTCTAAGTTTTGAACCATTATTTCATTAGATAATAATTGCTTTAAACTACACTTCCTGATATTGCTATTAAAATGACATTAAACTTTGATAAAAAGGGCTCTCTGTAGGGCTCCCACCTTTTTCATAGGACCTTGGGACACAGATTACTTTATTTTACCACATATTCCCACATTTTTCTAGAAAACTAAGAAGAAAGGGTCGAAAAAGTCTGGGGACCAGGAGCCAAGTGGCCTCAGATGCATTGGAGGGGAACTAAATAAGGACAGAACTAAATATCCAACACAAAGTCAATGATAATAGAATCAAGGGACCTAAACTTTAACAATCTAACCGTAAAGGGACCTGTTACACTGGTAGGCAAGGGGTCAAGAGATGGTGGTTTAGGATGCACTCTGGGGCCATTGGTGGAGGGAGGTGGGTACTGGTGGTGGGAAGGGCCCTGACTCATTGTATATCTCAAATTCAACTATGAAGGATTCTGTTGATCACAATTGTTTCAATGAAATAAAATCTTTTAAAAATGAAACCATCTGAAAAATACAATGGAAACTTCATGGTTTATGGCATCTTAGCTCTCAGAACACAAATTCTGCCTTTGAGCATCAGTCTTAGGGCCCCATAGAGCACTTAGTAAATACAACTCCAGCTTTGCTGTCACTAATCTTGTGTGTGCTTCAGAGTTAGTACTGATCACAAGAGGGATTCTGACAGCTTAGCTAAATTGATAATACAAGGCTATTTTAAGAGGTAAGATAAAATGATAAACTAAAGGCTTTATAATGTAGATGGTGTGGAAACTGAATTCCTATTGAAACTCACAGTGCTAGTCCATCAAGGATCTTCTGCAAGAAACACTTGAACCTCAGAAATGAATTAGGTTAAAACTGGGAATGAACTAATTAATGAGTCAAGATGATGCTCAAGATACAGTCTTCATCATCACTGGAGAAGGAATTTTAGACAAAATCTTGTCTTCCACAGAGGAAAGATGTAATTAGCAAGGCATCACATATGAGACCAACAGGATAATACAGAGATTTGTCTTGCATTTGGCCAACAAAGTCAATATCCAGCATCATATATATTATCCCATGATCCTTCTGCACAGAGCCAGAAATAAGCCCTGAGCACCACTTGATGGAATTCTAGTTCCCTTCCTAAAAAAAGGGAGTCACCAGCAAGATACAAAAAAAGATCAAGGATGAGGGTAGTTTTAAAGGGGGTGTCACTGCTTGTTGGAATTATCTGCTTAAAAACTCATTATCAGGGGCTGGAGCGGTGGCACAGCAGTAGTGCATTTGCCTTGCACTCGACTGACCTAGGAAGGACCATGGTTAGATGCCCTAGCATCCCATATGGTTCCCTAAGCCAGGAGTCATTTCTGAGTGCACAGCCAGGAGTAAACCCTGAGCGTCATCAGGTGTGGCTCAAAAAAATAATATATATATAAACCCTTATTTTTATTATTGTAAACTACAGAATCTTAATCAATAATTTTTAAAAGGTGTTACATGTGAGTTTGCATACAATGAACCTTCTTGATGCCTTTTGGAGACCAGCAAATGGTGTCTTTGCTTGGTAGACCTAAGTTCAGCGTTGACCCCACTCATTGGTTTTTTTGTTTTTGGGGGTCACACCCAGCAGTGCTCAGGGGTTACTCCTGGCTCCATGCTCAGAAATTGCTCCTAGCAGGCACGGGGGACCACATGGGGCACTGGGATTCGAACCGATGACCTTTTGCATGAAAGGCAAACGCCTTACCTCCATGTTATCTCCTGGAACCCCCCACTCATTGATTTTATGTGAGATAATCTACTTATTCAGTGCCTCCATTTTTTTAACTTATGAACTATATATAGTAACAATTTTGATGTTATTGTTTGATTTAAATCTTAAAAGGGATCATGTGAAATCTGAATTGCTCCATGTGAAGCAATTACATTTAATAAGTATTCAATAAATGGGAACAGCAGGCATGTGGCTTAGTCATCTTCACTGGGTCATTGACTTATTATTAGAATTACTGACCCTCCTTAAGACCCAAACCCAAGTAAATACATGGTTTTACTTCCATTAAAATGCGAACTGCGTATGAGTTGCTACTATTTAAATGATCAGCTGTTTATTTAAGCCAGACTATTTTACATACTTACTTGCTCATGCAGTAAATACTGTGAGTCTTCACCCATGAAAGAACGATGTACTAAAACATGTCACATGTTTCAGATGGCAAGTGCAAACAAACTCTATTCTTAGGATCCCAGAGTTCAGTTTAGCAAAAAACGTCCTAGTACTTTATAGAAAGCTTGAAAGGGGGAAATTTTACCATACATTGAAACAGTTAAGGAAGGATTCAGATATCAAATAACTTTGTGAGTGAGTTTTGCTATTCACATGATGAAGCAGGAGAATATTGTTCCTGGAATAGGGTGCAGAGATAGCACTGAGATGAGAACTAACAAATTCCTAGTATTATTCCCAGAGGGAATAAGAAAACAGTCGGTTTCTAACTTAATAAATAGGTCAAAAGATGATTCTGTCATGGTTTGAATGTCAAGATTAGGAGTTCAAAGTCACCAAGATCACATAGAAAAAGGGCACAATGAAAGCCCAAGGAAAATGTAGAAAATGTAAAGAAAATGTAGGTACAGTTTATGGGTTGTATGAAATTGAAGAGAGCATGGAGAAAGTGATGTCTCCCGAAAATGCTGCCATAGAATTCAAAAAGTACAGAGACTTCTCAACTAATAGGATTTGAATGCCAAAAGGCATACAAGGGATAGTATAGGGCTGGAGGGAGAGCATAAGGGTTAAAGAACATGATTTACATGTGATCAACCCAGTTTGTTCCCTGGCATCACATAAGTTGTTGAAGCTCCCTCGAACCACTGGAGGTTCCCAGTCACTGACTGGGTGTAACTGAAGGCCCCTGCACATACATGATAAAGCACTGAGTACCCCAACTACCCCTGAATGTGGTAGAAGAATCCCTAGAACACCATCAGGATGATGATATGCAAATCTTCAAGCCCTACAATCAAACCACTGACCGGTCCATCAGGATCAGGAGTGGCCCCTTGGTCTCCTGAGACTTGGGAGACCCTCCTTTAATATTATTATGAAGAAAATAACAAGAGTTTGTGGTGACTGCTTGCACAAAAGGACCAAAAACAGATGTTAAAGGTGAGCCAAGATTCCAAGACTGGGCAGCCTGAAGAGAAATTGGGAAGTGGGAGTATGGAGTGGAAAAGAGAATAGACTGTGTTCCACATGCAGATTCAGTCAGCATCATAAGTGTCAGAAGCTGAAGCCAGAAATGAAGGCCTTGGATTACCTCCCTGGTTGCTGAGAGCAGTAATGAGTACAAGAGATGACTGACTGAACACAGGAGCTACCCAAACACAGGAGAGTGGAAAATTCAGAAAAAAAGAGTCAGCAGAGACCTGCCCCCCAGCAAATCTACAAAGGTATCCATTTTGCTTATGTGAAGCAATTCCTACATTTTTCAGTGTCCAATAAAACTATTTTTGATGGGAGACTAGTACAATAGACCTGCCTAAAAGTTAAATTTAAGAGAAAACACAGACCCTCCAAAGGGAGAAAGAAAGTCAAGAAAACACTAAGCTAGTGTACCACTGATTTCAAGTTCGCTGCAACAAGGGTCCCCTGGATCAAAGGTCTTATGCCTCCACATTCAGGTGGAGACAATGTTTACAGAGACAGATACCAAGGCAGAGCAAAAACATGTCTGCCATCACCCATAGTCTAAGTGAGGAAATCACTCTCATGAATCCAGTAGCTATTACATGGGTGGAAAGGCTTCCCATAAGATCTATGACTAGAATACAGTCTGCTAGAACAGTTCTATAACACTAGAACTGCTTTAACCTCTACCAGCCATGGATAGAGTTAGATTATGCACATTTCTTTCTTCTCACCTTCCATTTTCCTATCAACATTTCCCATTGGTAAGCCCAAACATCATCCACAATGTAAAATAATTGGTTATATTCAGATCACCAGTACTGAGCAGAACAGAAAAAAAATTGGGAATAGATTGGGGAAGGAAACAAAGAATAATAAGAAAATTAAACCAATGTTAACTTGGCCTGATCTCATTCTCTGAACAAACATACTAATCATTAATGTTATCATTGCTGATAAATGCTTTATAAAATGTTTTCCGGGGCCCGGGAGATAGCATGGAGGTAAGGCGTTTGCCTTTCATGCAAAAGGTGTCATCGGTTCGAATCCTGGTGCCCCATATGGTCCCCCGTGCCTGCCAGGAGCAATTTCTGAGCATGGAGCCAGGTGTGACCCAAAAAACAAAAAAAAATGTTTTCCAAAATTATCACCCAACAATGGTGTTGAATGAGCTATATAGTAGTCCTGTGAAGTACATAAGACCAGCTTTACCTTGCAGGTCAATTTAACTGTAGAGCCCAAAGAAGTTTAGTGATATATCAGGCAGAGCATGTATGAAATTCATGTAATAAATAAGGTCCTAGAACTAAATATCCAAGTCAAAGTCAATGGCAATAGAATCATGAGATCTAAAATGTAATAATCTAAATTTAAATGGACCTATTCTGCTGGCAGGAGAGGAGGTAAGGGGTGGTGGTATAGGATGCACTCTGGGAACATTGATGGAGGGAGGTTGAAACTGGTGGAGGAAATGGCCCTGATTCACTGTGTATCTGAAATCCAACTATTAAAGGACTTTGTATATCACAATAGTCTTAATCAAATAAAATTTAAAAAAGAAATAAGGTCCTTTGACTCCAGTGTTGCCCTATAGATGTGAAATGAAGTACCCTGTGCAGGCTCATCACTGTGACAGACACCAGGACTCCTCTCCCCAATGTGGCAAGCCTTGTGACCCTAGCCTGGTTCAGGGCCTTCCAAAGTTGTTTTCAATAAGCAAATATTTCTGACACTTCAATTATCCCAATCTAAACAAGGGGCACATTGTGTAAGAAGCTTCATAAATTTCATTCAGTTGGATGCAATGAGAATAATATAAGTCAAAGCTTTGTGTGTATTCACTCAAAAAGAATCAGTCAACAAAACAGAGATTGTTGAAATGAAAGCTTCTAGAATAGAAAGAAGAAGCAACACTGACTCTGTGTTTCCCGAATCTGGCTCAGATCCTTTCATTTCCATCACTGTGTCCAGACAGAAAAAAAAAATCTTCTGCCAGGAATCACTTTTCTTCCATTCTATGACATATTAAAGCAGAGACTTTTTACTTAAAATTGTTAGATAACATGTCTTTAAAAACGTTCCACAAAGGGAGCTGGAGAGATAGCACAGCAGATAGGGCATTTGCCTTGCATGCAGCTGACCTGGGTTCATTCTCCAGTACCCCATATGGTCCTTTGAGAACCTTTAGAAGTGACTTCTAGGCCCAGAATCAGAAGTAACCCCTGAACATTGCTGGATATGGTCAAAACAATCAAAAACTTTCCTCTAAGGAGCCCAGAAAGACAAAACAGTGCATAGGGCACAGTCAGATGTGCCTTGCCCTACCCCCAAAAGAAGCCTTTTCTCTTATTGGTATTTTTTTCCTTTTCATAAACATCTTCCCAGTTCACTTACCCTATTGTTCTGCTCTGTGATATGTTGAACTGCACCCCTTTAATACCCTCCCAAAGGATATGTTGCATCCTAACAACTGTGTGTTTGGACTTACTTGGAAATCAGAAAAATAGTTCTTCTGTGTCTGGACAAACATAAGAAATAACTCCCCAAAAGTTTTACAATTTTATATAGGTTTAATATTATTTTTTTCTACTTCTGGAGAATAATTCAAGTGACATTAGTCACTACACCAATGAATTAGTTCTAGTGAAAGTATGGAATATATGATACCTGAAATAGCTAAGATACTTTAGTTGTAGATAGTTTAAACTTTTATATCAATTTACTTTAATTTAACTTATTTATTTATTTATCAGTTTTGGGGTCACACCTGGCAGCACTCAGGGGTTACTCCTGGCTCTACACTCAGAATCACTCCTGGCAGGCTCGGGGTACCATATGGGATGCCAGGATTCAAACTGCTGTCCTTCTGCATGCAAGGCAAATGCCCTACCTCCATGCTATTTCTCTAGCCTCATCAATTTACTTTTAAACAAGAGAGGTCATTTTTGGGTATTCAAACCTAAATATGGTCTGAGTTTTAGGCATGATTTAATCAGGACTTTAAACCAATTTCTCTGTCATTCCTTTCATTATTGCCTCTTTTGTGTTGATTCCAGCTTCAGTCTATTTTCCTCTGTGGCATAAAAGAAACTGGTCCATAATAGATGTCTGAAACTTACGTCTCCAAAGAAAAAATTCCTCTGGCCCAGAATCTCAGACAAAAGTCCAGAACGTGATGTTGATTACATTACTCCTAACCAGTCATCGAAAGTGGTCAAATGCAGGTAGGCTTATGTCCAACATGGTGGTCCTCTGACTCTAACAAGAGATCTGGAATTCTCTTATGGTCTTGACAATCAGACTTTGATTCTGAAGCTAGAGTCAAGAAACTAAACTATCAGGCTACTACTGGATGGAAGATGAGAAGTGAGATACAGATATCACCGCAATATTCCGTTCTGAACTAAACCTAACGTTTGCCTATTAATCTCAACATATTAGCTTTAACACAAAACCTTACCAGATCAACATTGTTGCGATGTGACATTTAGAAAATTATCAGCTTGGGCTATAACCATCTGCTAGAATGTAGAATCCAGAAGATGAAGGTTTTCTTTCATATCTTAAGATGGGCTGTGAGTAGAGGAGGTAAGCTTGTACTGGTTTCATTTATCAAGCTCTGTTCTAGTTACTATGGCTACAGAAGAAGTTATCTCAAAACTTGGTGTCTTAAAATAACAATCATTTTTTATTATTTCTGTGGATCAGGATTTTTAGTCCAGAGTAATTGGGCATATCTGATTCAAAGTTTCTCTTGGGTTGTAGTTATCAATGCTTGTGATTAGAGTCATTTTTACTCAACTAAGTCTTTTCACTCACTTCCGTCTGAAAACTAGCACTTAATTTGAGATAGACAGTTCCAATACCTGAGGTTCCTTAGTCATCTCTATCTCTTCTATTTTCATAGAGAGAAGCTCACTTTTGTATAACACTATCACTTTTATGACCCAGCCACAGAAGTCAGTAGCTTGTGGGTTCAAGGAGATAGAAATAGAGAAAACCATCAACCTCTTAATAGCAAATGGTAATATAGTCAAAGAATATATATATGACATAAACTTGTCTGCAGATAAAAACACAATTTTCCATGGGGTTGGAGCAGTGGTACAGCAGTAGGGTGTTTGCCTTGCAAGCAGCTTACCTAGGAAGGTCCGTGAGGTTCGATCCCCCAGCATCCCATATGGTTCCCCAAACCAGGAGTGATTTCTGAGCGAATAACCAGAAGTAACCTCTGAGGGTCAACGAGTGTGGCGCAAAAAACAAAAAGAAAAGAAAGGAAAATGTCCCCCACTTATACACAGTACACTGGTGTATCTTAGAGTACTCTAAGTATATTGTAAATATTTGCTTATTAAAAAATTGAATTCTAGTCTTTCTTTCTGGATAGCAGAAACTGAATTCTACCCATATCTACTAATCTATTT
>PVKC010044390.1:0-11570 GCA_004027635.1 Crocidura indochinensis | reverse complement strand
CAATTTGGATAGACTACAAAATAGAAAACTACTTATAGTTATATACTATGATGCTTGCAGTTGACACATACTGTGGTGTGTTTTATTGAAGCATGGGTAATTGGTTCATCCCCTCGGGTGGCCTCAAGGTAATAGTGTCAAATATTCTTAGGAATCCTCAGTCTTATGCAATAAAATCAAATCATGATATTACAGATTGTTAACATTATACACCAGTTTTGTTTTTAAGGTATTTTTTTTAAAACAATGCTTTATTTAAACACCATGGTTTACAGAGGTTTTTAATAATACATGTTTTATTTTGATTTCACTTTTCTGCATGACATTAGAGATCTGAATTCATTTAGTGTGTGTGTGTGTGAGTGTGTGTGTATAGTTGATCAGTTTTCCCAATAACATTTGTTGTAAATTCTTTTCTTACCCCACTTGTATGTTGTGCCCATTTATCAAAAATTAATTGATCATATTTCACTGTGATTGATATGGTGCCTTAAATTGATTTGTATATGTTAAACCATCTTTGTGTCTCTGGGATGAATATTACTGACTTATGTTGTATGACCTTTTTTGATGAGTTGTATTCTATTTGCTACTATTTTCTTGAAAATCTTTGTATCTTTTTTCATGTAATTTATTTTTCTTGGTGTCTTTGTCTGCTTTTTTGATATCAAGGTGACATTAAATTCATAGAAACTATTTGCAAGTGTTTCTTTTCATGAGATTCTTGAAAGGGATTGTCAGTAGCTCCTCTTTAAGGTTTGTAAGAATTTAATAGTGAATCCATCTGGGTCTGGGCTTTTGTTTTTGAAAAGCCTTTCTATTACCATTGCAATAACCTTAATAGTGATAAGTCTGTTCAGTTATTTTAGATTATCTTGTTTCAACCTTGGGAGATAATAGAAATCCAAGAATGTATCCATTTATTCTATATTCTCTTGTTTTTGGCATAAAGATTCTCAAAGTAGTTTTTGGTTACCCTTTAAATTTCTGTAAAATCTCTTGTCATATCCCTTCCTTTCACTTCTGATTGGGTTTATTAGGATGGTTTCTTTCTGTTTCATTGTCAGTCTGATTAATGTTTTATTGATCTTGGTTATTTTTTCAAAGAATCAACTCTTTCATGGATAGTTTGAACTTTTTATTTTTGGGTTTGAAGTTCATTATTCTTAACTGTAAGTTGCAGTATTTCCTTCTACCTGACTACTTTCAACTCATTTTGATAGTCATTTTCCAAATTACTAAGCTGTGCAATTAATAATTTACAATTAAGGAAGATATTTCTCCCTTTCTGATGAATGCTCTCAAAGCTATACATTTTCCTCTTAATACTTCTTTTACTATATCCCACAAATTCTGATAATCTTCATTCTCATTTTTTTTGGCAAGGAATCTTTTGATAAACTCACTGACCCACTGTTTTTGCATTAATGAATTGTTTAATATCCAGGTGTTACAATTATTTTTCAGATTGTGTTTGTAATGCACTTATGTGCATTATGGTCTGAAAAGATAGTAGATATATTTTATTTCCTCTTTATTTTATGGAGGTATATTTTATGGCCAGCATTAGGTCTGTCAAGGAGAGAGTCCCATGTACATTGGATAATAATTTATATTCAACTTTGGGGGGATAAAAAACTCTTTAGATAGATAGATGATAGATAGATAGATAGATGGATAGATAGATAGATAGATAGATAGATAGATAGATAGATAGATAGATAGATAGATATCTACTAAGCTCCTTTCTTCCTATACTTCTTGGTGAGATGTTAATTTCATTGAGTTTTTTTCACTATATCTCACAAATGCCTTCAGTCCTGAAAGGTTGTTTGTAATAAATCCACTGTCAATCTTAAGGATACTCCTTTGTATATATTTTCCCTTTTGGATCATGCCTTGACATGTTTTTATTTATTTTATTTTTAGCTGGTACACTTCAGGCATCTATGATGTGGCTGCATGTGTTCTGCAGCCCTGGGAACTTCTCAGTAATGATGTCTTTGACTGTTAACTTCTTCATAGGGTTTTACTTCACGACTCTCTCAGACCTCATTCTTTCTTATGTTTCTGTTGAATTTATCCTAAAGTTATATTTTCATCTATTCATTATTTTGCAAACTTTTAATCTTCTGTTCTTTTATTTTAAGACATTTTTCCATCTTCAACTATTGATTGGAGGTATTAACCAGCTCCTCTTTGAACTCATTAATTCTGTGACTCAATTACTTTGCTATTGAGGCCTTCCAATTAGTTTTTCATTTCACTTTCTAAGTTTTTCCATTCTATTATTGCTGTTTCAAGTTTTCTCATTTGTATTCTCATATTCTCTTGAGTCTTATTGTCTGTCCATCCATGGTTTTTATACTTTGTACAACATCCTCGAAAATTCCTCTCTACAGTCCTTATCAGAGAGGTTATACAGATGGCTAATATTACTTGGGTCTTCAGAACTATCATCTTCATGTTCTCAGCATGGGTTTCTGCATTGCTTTTTCATTGTGACACTTGTAGTATGGTGTGTTTTTGTTGTTTTTATTTCTGTAGTGAAATTCAAAGACTAGAAGAAATGCTCAGCCACATAGCAAATCAGAATAGTGATTTTTTTGGGGGTAGCACTGACCTGGTGCAAAATTGACTCTTCTGAGTCAAAGAGAACCCTACAACTGGTCTGTCTGTCTTCATTTCTTAGAACTGTGCTGCATTTAGTTCTTTACTATTCCAACTCTTCAATGGCACTTTATGCAAGAGGAACAAGTTCCAAAGGAACCGTTTTTTTAGAATATAAGAGTCTACAAAAAGAGATCAAAGGTGGCCTTCACTACTGATTATATCTACTTTCAATTTGAATACCAGATGGCAAATTTTGAAGTCTTGTGATTATGTTGTTAAATAGTCACTGGCCTAAATCTTTAAAGTTCAAAGAGTCCTCATTGCAGTGAGCTGCATATTGATGATTCTAACTATAGAAATGTTATTAATAATTTCCCCCAAATAGTTGGCAGTAGGATGTATTTTACTAAAGTATATTAAAATAATAAATAGTTTGTCTCCGATGGAGTTGGAATTAGATCTTGGCAAAAATGAATAATGTTTCATCTACCATATTAAAAACTGTGAAATTTTAATTTATTTATTGTCATTTTCGAGAACTGATACTCACACTGAAATGTCAAAATAAATCTTAGGGAAAAGAGAAGATTAGTACCAGTCACTGTTTTATCATTAGTAGATTAAAGTTAAGCACTATCAAAAGGGAGACAGAGTTGTATATGGGAGTTACTGCAATGTATTAGCTAGATCTCGAAAGAATAAATATAAAAGCTACCCAATTAAATAACCTTGGAAGTATTACAGAAAGTGTCATTTCAACTACTGGGAGTTCTGTTGATGTTCAACTTTCAATGCCAACTCATGACAGAGATGGTCTATATTACATAAAAATAGTTGTATGTAGTACAGATGCTATGCATTTCCTGGACTGACTGATATTATTAATACTTTATCATATCTATCCAAATAAAACTGTGGTTCATTTCAAATCTAGAAATCACACTATGACCAGGCCTGCAGCACATTTTATATTTACCCTTTGCTTCCTTATTCATTCTTCCACAGGTATGATTCTCAAACTTTTCTTAAATACACTTAATAAATCTTAAACTTTTTCATTGTCAACTTCTGAGGTAACTTAACCAATTAGACGGCATATAAACAGATGCATTAAAAATTATTTTAAGGATATATTAGAATAATAATTTCTATTGGTAGACACTGTTGGATTTAATCTTTGTTTCATATCTGATAAGTCTTATTAGCAGTACAAGTAACTGAAGTTCTAGCATTAAAATGATAGAATTGCTTTATTTTTGAGTTACTAGAATGATTCAAGATTTTATTGTTATAATCTAAAAACATGATCAGTTCTTGATAAATTGGAGAAAATCAAAACCTGGTTTTGTGAGAAAGATATTGACTTTGAATACAGATTTTTTTTCTTTTTTTACACTTTTTGATTTATTACATGGTCCTTTGAATTTTTGACTCTTAAGAATTCTAACTTTATAAGATTTTATAGAACTATTTCCATATCATGTCTCACTGAAAGTGTCAATTCAATTATCTATATGGATGGAAGTGGTGAACAAGGAAAACTAAAGCAGTGAATTATTCATAATTGTTTCAGTTTTTCCCTCAGTACCTTCAGTTTGTATTTGAATACAAATACCATATCTAGTGCATACTTTAAAATAAAATTTTAAAAAAAACCTCCTCTGGATAATTGCAAAAAAAAGACCACATATTTGTCTTTCTAATTATAGAAAAATAAAGATAAACCACAAACAAGAAGAAATATATTAGTTCTGATAATTTTAGCAATCCCAAAGAGAGTAGAAAAAAATAATAAGTTGAATTAAACGTGTTGAAGTTCACAAATAAGCAAGCAAGTTGACATTTATCAACAGTAATAAATTTATTAGAAATTGTAAATAAGGAAATAGACTTTGATCATTCAAACTTTGTCTCCTGTATGAAAATTTTAAGAAGAAATAAATTAGCCATCTAGATTTTAAAAGTTTACTTCAGGGGTCTCAAACTCAATTTACCTGGGGGCCGCAGGAGGCAAAGTCGGGGTAATCCTGAGTGCAAAGTCAGTAGTAAGCCTTGAACATTGGGGGTGTGACCCAAACAACTTAAACAAAACAAGACAAGAAAAGATTCCTTTAGGGCTGGGCCACAAAATGTTGTACAGAGGGCTGCAAGTTTGAGATCCCTGCTTTACTTAATACAAGTTTAGAAATTTTTATTAGTTAGGTTATTGTTCTTGTAAATATAATTGAGATATGACTTTATGACCTGTGTATTTTTTTTTTTTGTTTTGGCCACACCCTGTGACCCTCCAGGGTTACTCCTGGCTATGTATTTGGAAATCACTCCTTACTTTAGGAAACATATGGGAAACTGGGGATTGAACCCATGCCCTTCCTGGGTCAGCTGCATGCAAGGCAAAAACCCTATTGCTGCGCTATTGCTTTGGCCCCTGTTATTATTTCTTAAAAGGAAAAATTTAATGAAACAGATTGTTCTATATCTTCTTCTCTATGTCAACAGTAAATATGTAATAATATCCCAGGAATAGTGAGATATATAGAAATAGTTATCTCTTTATAGAGAGATAATCAGCTATATTCTTTATTCACATGCTATACTTGTACCTCAAAGAAATTTCCTTTTGGTCTATTCAAAATTCTAATAAGGAAGCTTACCCTGAATCTATATAAAGTTAGAAATCTCAGAATGTTTAAGTAAGTCACAGAACTCAAAAACAGCTGACATTGAATCTGGGGTTAGGCAATCTGGCTCTGCCATCCATACACTTTTTTTTAAATACTGGACAGCTGTGCAACACAGATTTACGTTGCCCAAAGAAACAAAATTAGCTTCTAATGAAAGCATAGCATGTTAACTCAAACAATAGAAGTGATCATTTCACTCATCTCAGCTTGCTATCATCATTTATAATACAAAACATGTTCTTTACCACAATTTTGTTAAGTCACTCAGATTGAGTCTAAGGAGTTAACTGTTTTGTAGATATCTCAGTTCTATCTGATTTGATTTTTTTATAATTATTTTATTGCATGCACTGACCTTATGTTCTGGCCAGTGGAAATGCACTCATTTACATTATTCAGAGTGAACAAAATGTAATAGTAATTAGACTTTAATATTTATATCAATAAAGATATGATCATTCATCAAAATATTTCTGATCACTTCTTGTGTATTAGTTATTTAGTTATTTCAGACATTCACTCTCAAATGATAAAAAAAATCAGACATATGTCCATGTTTCTTGTTGGAAAATGGGAAAGCAATATGACTTCCAGTGATAAACTTACTACAATTTTGTTTGTTAAATTAATGCATAAACCACTAACATCCTTAAATGGAAAACATTTTTAATTAAAGACATTTATTTCTTCTAAAAAATCAGTAGTTTCATCTCGAAACAATGTTATTTCATTTGGAATTTTTAAGGTACTATTTTATCTTGTATTATGGGGGTTATGGTGTCCCCAACTTACATTCAAGAGACCCAGAGACCTTCTTCATGATTCTCAACCAATCAGGCCTTTAGTTGAATGCAATGTAACTTAGACCTGCAGTGCTAAAAAAATAATACATGAACATACTTGGGGGATGTCCAAAGCTATGCGCACTAAAGTTCAGTAGACTATGTAGTATTAAGGACTGAGCTAGGCTTGGATAAATGTAAAAAAAATACCATTTTAGTTTATGATCTTTATCTCTAAACCCTGAAATTAATTTTATAAAGATTACATGGGTAAATATAAAGTAATCTGGAAGATCAGGATTAGGTGGTTAGTGGTTAGGTGATTATCTTACATGAGGCCTATCCTCCTACTATGTCCAGATCATGTATAGCTCCCAATTCCCTCCAAGAGTAATTCCTGGATACAGAGCCAGGAGTAAATCCTGAGCATTTCTTGGTATGATCACAGAAAAACAAAAACAAGCAAAAATTAAATTAATTAAATCAAGATTGATGATTGACTTTGCCTGTTATTTTGACTTTAAATTTTTCATTGTTATACATTATAAGATTATATCTTATTTTGCATAAAATTTCCAAAGTATTCTAAAATATACAAATGATTATTTCTCCCTCGTGTTTCTAATAATTTCCCTGACATCTTGTAGTTAAAGATCTTTATCCCTCCTGATAATAGCTATGATATATAAAGACATAGAAGTCATAAATCCTAAATTTTCTCTAACATTTCACAGATATTGAGTCATCCTCAGAATATTAGTTTAGCATTCAGTTCAACTCTGTACAAAACTACTGTCATCCTTGCTATTAATTGAAACTGGATGAGATTCATGACTCTACCATTTTCATAGCTATCTTTGGCCGATTGTTGAATGCATCCTTTACACTATTTCTGAAAATGGATTTTCTTCCCAATTTTTTGGCTCTCACATTTGTCCTAAACATGTTTGGAAAGAGATTGTGATGTTTTAGGCTGAGTGTGTTAATCTGGGTTGTGCTCCTGGTCACAGAGGAATCTGAAACTTGGCCTAAGAGGTTTGCCTGATAATAGTCAGGAAATCCGGAACTGGAAGAGATTTTAGAGACCACCTAATTCAATCATTTCAAATAGATGTGGGAAATTTAGAGCCAGGACGGGTCAAATGAGTAACCCACAGTCATACAAAGAGCTTGCTGTGGCAAAAGCCAGGCCAAAATCCAATTATCTCCGCTGAGGTTCCCATCTTCCCATGGCTTTCTGCACAAGCTCAAATCTTTGGCATGCCCTCATTTAACCTAATAATTAGGATGGATGATTATGAATTTTGGACATTTTTAAATAAGGATAAGAGGTCATTTTTTGTTATTGTACAATTATCTATATCAACATTAGAGACTCTTCAGTCAGTAATAATAAAATAATTCAGCAAACCAAATACATTTCAGTCCTGTAAAAATTCATTCTAGCATAATTGTTTAGGAAGTTAAACATGCTATCTATGCCATTTATGTTTGGATGCTTCTAAATAATTTAATCATTGTGCTGTTGGGTGATCACTTAACTGCTTTTTTACTTCTTTGTGTAACTAATATGACTGAAGAACATTCTCACCAATGCAGTCTATAATACAAAGAATCTAAAAAGTAACCCTTGAATTTGTTTTTATGGCTCATTATATAAGAAAAGGGCTATTTTTCTAAGGAAATTTAAAGTTTAAATTCCTAAATTTAGGTAACAATAATATTTTATGACTTTTATAATACTGTACTTGTATAAATATCTATGAGATTATATTGAATTTTTAATGTCATGGTTTAAACAATCTTTTATGCCACATATTATATATACCTCCTAAAATCAGGCTTTAGAGAAGTTATCAGTTGCATATGGCATTTTTTGTCTATCTTCATTGGTCACCGCAATGCTCTGAAAATATTTTCACCATCTCTTGTTGCAAGATGTATGCTGTCCAACCCTATACAAAAGGCAAATTAAAATCACTGAGAAGTTGTAATAAACTGGATTACGTGGAAGAGATAAGGAATTGAAGGAGGCAAAGTGCTGTTCTCTGAGACTTCTGTCCTGAAGTCAAATAGTACAATTTGTCATGGAATTCAATAGATATCTGAGTTCTTAGAGAAAAATAATTCCTGGTAACCACTTTACTTCCCTACCTTGACAGCCATAGTCTATGCCAGATCTTCTTGACAAAAGATCTGTCTCTTGTTAGTTTCTCAACTAAAAAACTTCTCTTGTCCCCTTTACTTTTGTTAGCCACAGATATGAGTAAGAACATGCCCTTATCTTAATATGTGTGTACTTCAGCATCTTTACATGTATATTTTATCAAGAGCAGTAGGCCCAGCTAATGTCTCAAAACTTTGTTAAAAATATACTTTCTTGGGGTGAAAGCCTTGTGCTGAACTTTGGGTGCAAATTAATTAAGGCCTGTACTAATCAAAAGACAGAAAAAACTGGAAGGTGGTGGTCTAAAGCCATTTTTACTGGCTATAAACAGGGTCTCTGAAAACAGAAGGAGCAGACAACTCTTCTTAATACTGAAGGTACCATATTTTCTGGCATATAAGACGACACTTCAACCCGTGAAAACCTTTCTAAAAGTCTTAAAAGTAAGTTGCTTCATGGGCTAGGCGGTGGCGCTGGAGATAAGGTGTCTGCGCTAACCTAGGATGGACCGCGGTTGGATCCCCCGGTTCCCCATATGGTCCCCCGTGCCTGCCAGGAGCGACTTCTGAGCGAATAGCCAGAAGTAACCCCTGAGCGTCATCGGGTGTGGCCCATAAAACCAAAACAAAAAGAAAAAAAAGTAAGTTACTTCTTAAAAGTAAGAGGGGGGCAGATCACTTTACCCTGAGCTGGATTAAGTTTCAACATACCTTATACCGGCATATAAAATTGATAAATTTGAGAATTCCACACACACCCCTCTAATGACTTTAAGAGGCAGAGACCATGCAAAAGCAAGGGGTTTAATTATACAAGCATGCAGGGGCTCTCCCAGAGGATGAGAGAGCCTTGAACCAGATTTAGCAAGCCTTTATATAGCTTACAATAGGGTGGTCCATTTAGGGAGTACGTGACACTTGACATTTGCTCAGTTCCATTTTTGCAAAGTTTAGATAACCACTAGTCATAGGGTCTGCAACAGTTAAAATGTCAAGGGCAAGTTCTTGAGATTTAGAAAGGAGTGGGGTCCTTGTGAAGCTCAACAGTTAAAATGTATCTTTGGTCAAGGGCAAGTCATAGGGAAGCTGCAGAGAAAAATTATTTTATTTATTTTGCCTTTCAAAACGACTCCCGACTTTTAGGAAGTTTTCATGGGTTGAAAACTTATACACTGGAAAATACTGTATTTATGCTCAGGATGAAATTTAATTCTATCTGGGCAAGAGATGTGCTTATATGTACAAAGCAAAGAATAACACTGTGAATCTGGTGGCAAACCTAAAAAAAACAGAGTGATCTGGGAAACAGTAATCCATGTCCCTGGAAACAGTGACATTTTTTGAACCAAATATCAAAGCAACCTTCCTGCTATAATAGAATCTATGTGATGCAGTACCCCTCAAGGTTTTAAGCTTACTGAAAGTAAATAAATAAAATACAGATACTTAAAAAAACACTTCCTTTTATCATTATGTTTTGAGTCTTCTGTAAGTCTTACAGTCTTCTGTAATTCAGCAGAAGCTAAGGCCCCTTGTGAATGAACAAAGTATGCAAGTTCATTCTTATGTGGGAGAAAGAATAAGAAAAATTAGATTTTAATGGTGCCCAGGCATGATTTATTGGGTTTTAGAGTTGTCAGTTTGAATGTCTGAAAGAAAAGAAGAGGAAAATGCATTTTCTCTGTCCTTGGGAGGGCAAAGTGGTTGGCTGTTTTAGAAAACACTCTCTTTGGGATGGTAACATAGAAATTAAAGCAACAATAAACTAAAACAACATTCTGTTATGAACATGGAAACAACCACGTCAATCATTACATTGATTGCAGTGATATAGATGCTTGAAGAAATAAACTTATAAGGTCTAAAGCACCTAAAGAAAATTTGACCTTGAAATGACCTTGAAATATGTGTTCCTAGAAATAGAAATATTCACCAAGAACTCCAAGATCCCAGATAGACAATATATCCACATACTCTGCATGCACTTTAATTTCTTTATTTTGCATACCAATGGTCTCACCTTAAAAAAATGACCCTGCTTCTGCTGATTGCATAGATAATCATTAGGAGCAGTCTTACTTAGAAAAAAGAGACAGGACACTTAGTTTTTATATGAGGATTATTCCTTTGTTTTTCTTAAAAGTTTTAATTCCACAATGAGTACATAGGAGCAGGAGATTTCACCCTTATGGAAGCAGGACCTATAGTCCTTTTGTCAGCAAGATGTTAGAGAAGACTGGACTTCGCTGATTTTCCCATTGAAAGATTTTAAAGTGGTGAAATGTCTAGAGGGCAATGAATATGTCAGATCAATGGGGTAGAGCTCCCCCAAGGCAGTGAATTCTTAAGATATAATTAAAATATTGGAAAGATAATAAAACCAAGAGATAGGATTTGAAGAAGTTATTCTTTCAGTAGCCCCAAGGCTACCAGGACACACCTTGCAAATGAATACTGAAGCTAAGACTAATTAAAGAAACTCCAGCAAAAATAAAAGCCTGGAAAGGAAGGTCAAAGATCACCTAATCTCCTGTGGGCTGGAATGGTAGCACAGTGGCAGTGCATACAGGACAGTCTTGGGTTCTATTCTCGGCATCCCTGTCAGGACAAAACAAAAAAACAAAAAAATCATCTAAACTCTACTGATTCTGCTAGAAATGAACTTTTTTATGCCACACTCATTTGAAGCCCAGGGGCTACTCCTGGATATGCGCTCAGAAATCACTCCTGGCTTGGGACACTGAGGGATCAAACCTGGGTCGGTCCTAGGCTAGCACTGAGGTCAGAGACACTGACAGACTCAAGCTGTCTGTTTCTTACACAAAACTGGGGGTGGGGGAAGTGCAAGGTCACTTTCATACCACATTGATTTATAATGGGGTTATGGAAAAAAAAAACAAAGTTAATAATCCAAAACATCCTAGTGAACTTTTTGACACTTATCCAATTTATGAGGTTGCATCCCTTTTCTCATGTACTTTAAGGGCTATTAGTTTTGTAGAAGAACCCATTCCCTTCTTGTTTCATGATACTAGAACTTGTTGTGTTTTGCTTATCTCTTGTTTACAACCCACACCCCCCATGGGGAGTGTTCTTTTGGAGGTAGTTCTTTGTTGCCATATCCTGCTCCACATCTCCAAATTTATCACCGGGCTGAGTTATGCTACTCCTGAACACTCACAACATAAGCAATGCATGTCAGTTAGGATATTCTGACAGACCTGTGACATACATACCTCATATTTACCCTAACTTTGGGCAGCTCTAATTTTGGCTTCCCAGTTGGGAAGAATACCTTCCTGAAGATAATTTTCCAGTTCCTTGG
>PVKC010044389.1:0-11503 GCA_004027635.1 Crocidura indochinensis | reverse complement strand
TCCAGAAAGCCAGGTCCCACCCTAGAGTAGGGTCCAATCACTGATCAGGGTAGGATCAGGGTGGGTCCAGAAATGTTTATACATAGAAATTCCAAATCATGATAAGATTAGAAATGTTTACATATGCAACACCCCACTAGCAAATCTTGGCTAGCTGAGCCATCAATACAGTGCCAGGTCTGAGAATGCAACGCTGTCATGGCCCTGCAGTGTTAGGGACCCCAGATTACTCCTACAGTGCTGGGAGATGCTGGAGTGGCACCTGCCCACGTTTGGGGGCGACAATGAGATGCTGGCCCTCAAACCCAGATCAGGTTTATGCTGGGCAAGTGCCTTCACTACTGTGCTGTCTGCTGGTCCTGGTGATTTCATTTCATGACTGTTGGTCAGGTTTGTCAATGAATTATCTAGAAGAGTAAAGATGTTTGCCATAAAATCCAAGCTTCTGAGTTATGTTCTGAGGGTGCTCACAGCCTCCCACCTTCTTGGGGGGGGGGGGCAGAATGTGCTTGTCACATTCATTTTGCTCTTGAAAGGTGTCATTTCCTAAACCTGCACCTCTTTGGGCCACTTGTGTGGAGGATTCTTAGCTGTGACTTGTTTGGGGAAGCAACCCAGTTGGGTAGAACCGAGAAGTTCTTGAATACTCTAATAATACCTTTCTCAATATCGATACATTTTTCTCTCTTTCTCTTTGAAGGAAAACTTTTATGATAAGACATCTTACACCATCATGTTTGGTCCAGATAAATGTGGCGAAGATTATAAACTTCATTTCATCTTCAGACACAAACACCCACAAACTGGAGTGTTTGAGGAGAAGCATGCCAAGCCTCCGGAGATGGACATCAAAAAATACTTCACAGACAAGAAGACACATCTCTACACCCTTGGTATGTGGGCGTTTCATACTCCACTCAGACGATGATTGGGATTTTCCTACTTAGCCTTTCCCCTCAGGAAATAATCCTCTTCAGACAACACTTTTTAGATCTCGGCCTTTCATTAGCCAAGGCTTTGCCCTGGGTGCCACTGATCTATTTCTGTGATGGCAGCTACAACCCAAGAGGTCAGGGAGGAGAAAAGAAAGGCTAGAATATTCAGGAGTCTCAAACTCGTGGCCCGCGGGCCACAAACGGCCCTCCATCCAACATTTTTTGGCCCTGCCCTAGAGGAATCTTGTTTTGTTTTGTTTTGTTATAGTTGTTTGGGTCACACCCCCCAATGTTCAAGGCTTACTACTGACTTTACACTCAAGGATCACCCCGACTTTGCCTCCTGCAGCCCGCAGGTAAGTTGAGTTTGAGACCCCTGATAGTGCTCTTGTAGTCTATCTAATATATACCTTTATTTTTGCTACCAATAATTTGAGAGAAGCCTCAAAATCATTTGGTGGGGAGAAAATATCCAGGAATCTCAAGAGTTATTTTTGGCCTGCAGTCAGAAATTTTACTCCTGGCAGCCTCGGAGGTCCATATCGGATTCCAGGGATCAAACCCAGGTCAATCACGTGCAAGGCAAATGCCCTGCCCGCTGTGTTAAGGCTCTGGTCCTGAGATCTTTTTTTGTTTGTTTATTAATACAAGCCAGAGTCAAGAGCCTTACCCCTACCCTGTCTCTCCAGCCCACACCTCCATATTGGCTTCAGAAGGGTTTGTTCTCCAGATGGGGGCCCCAATGCTGGGGGCCATCCTGACAGTTGTTGGTGGTTTTCCTAGTTCATGGAAAGCAGCTATGTTGATTATGTTGATTACCACTCTTCCCAAATGAACTGGGGGTGGGGGAGCACATCAAATATCCAAGGTAATGCGTGTAATTCACCAGGAAATCAGGAAAAATATCTTCTTTGTTGTGTACTGGCAACTTTTTCCAATTTGAGATTTTTTTTTTAACCTTAAGATTCATAGTTATTGGGGCCAGAGAGATAATACAGTGATAGGGTGTTTGCCTTGCACACAGCTGATCCAGGACAAATAGTGGTTTGAATCCCAGCATCCTATATGGTCCCCCATGCCTGCCAGGGGTGATTTCTGAGCACAGAGCCTGGAGTAAGCTCTGAGCAACACTGGGTGTGACCAAAAACAAAACAAAACAGATTTATAGTTATTGACTAAGACTGGGTTGTACTCCCTAACTTGGAGGTAGTAAAGTTGATCGAACCTGTACTGGGTTAGCTATTGGGTGTGCTTGACTTTAAAATTTGTGAAGTCTTTTATTCTTAAGAGACATGTGATTTTTTTTTTATTTCAGAAAGCACTGTAACCAGCAATCACTATGCATTTTGATTTAATATACTGGTAACTGCTCCACTTCTGGAAATTTTATCTAGGAGACTTATTGTAGCTCTGTTATTGAGAAAATTTTCCTTAAAAGGATCTTACCCAGGTGGTGGGAGGTGGGAGAAAATGGGGGATATTGGTGGTGGGAAAGTTGCACTGGAGAAGGGCAGTGTACCTTCTAAGACTGAAACCCAACTATGAACATTTCTGTAACCATGGTGCTTAAATAAAGAAGTAATTATTTTTAAAAAAAAAAAGGATTAAAAAAATAAAAAAGGATCTTATCAGTGTGGTAACATGATGCATTTAAATTGGTCTCTAGTGATGAATCCAGACGACACGTTTGAAGTATTAATTGATCAAATCGTTGTAAATAAGGGGAGTTTACTGGAGGATGTGGTTCCGCCTATCAACCCTCCCAAAGAGATTGAAGATCCCTCTGACGAAAAGCCCACTGATTGGGATGACAGAGTCAAGATCCCAGACCCGGATGCTGTCAAGCCGGAGGACTGGTGAGCAGAGACAAGAGGAACAGGAAGGAGGAAGGGGCCAGGGTGAGACTAATGCCTGAGTGATGAGACTCCTACTGCTCCTGTGACTTCGTTTGGTTTTATTTTGGGGCCACTCCTGGCAGCTCTCAGGGTCTACTCCCGGCTCTGCACTTAGGGATCACTCCAGGCGGAATTTAGGGGATCCTATGGGATGCCATGGACCAAACCCAGGTATGCTATGTGCAAGGCAAGTGCCCTCCCCAGTGTATTATCATTCAAGGGCCTCCATGAAACTGTCTTTAAACATTAAAACAAGTTAGACTCATTGGGGGTTGACATTTTTACCTAAAATGCATTTGTTTATTTTCCTACCTTTCAGCAGCTTGATGCTGATTTTGGTAGCTGTTGCTGAATTGTATTCTCCGTTTATTTCTTATTATCTTTAAGCATTCCATGTTGTAGAAAAATGTTCACACATCTGAGTTGTCAGTAGTGCCATTTGTGTGTGAATTTTAGATTGTTGCAGTATTTTCAGTTAATGATTACTTGGTTTTGAAATGGCCACAGAACTTGGCATCTTATAAAGCTGTAGGAGTCACTTTTGCCTCTGGTTAAGTTGGCATCACCATAACATTTTCACTGGCTGTTTGGTTGCCATTTTACTGAATTCCTTTCACTTCCTGTGAAAGAAATCTTCTCAGTTCCTGTAGCCTGAGCTGAGATAGAGAGAGAGAGACTGGGCCTCTCTCCATCTCTCCACTACCAAAAGATAGCCTTTATCCTTTAAATAGGTTTTGCACTTTCCCCATAAATATCTTGCTACATTTTTTCATTAAAAAAAAAAAAAACTGGGGCCGGGCGGTGGTGCTGGAGGTAAGGCGCCTGCCTTACTGCGCTAGTCTTGGAAGGACCGCGGTTCGATCCCCTGTGCCCCATATGGTCCCCCAGGCCAGGGGCGACTTCTGAGCGCATAGCCAGGAGTAACCCCTGAGTGTCACTGGGTATGGCCCAAAAACCAAAAAAAAACAAAAACTATTTTTCTCTTATTGATTGGGAACTCAGAACCATGATTTTTTTTTTTCTTTTTTGTGGCATAGATCTCATTCCTATTTAAAAGCTCACAGTTTTGGTACCTTGTAGCTGGGCAACATACTTTCTCACAGATTTCAGGGGACTGAGAGTTTAGGGATGAGTGGTGGGGCATTGTGGAGGGTCATGGCAGAGATTAGATTAGACAGGAGTCCGAAGGAACCTAAGGCATCTTTGATATCATGCATTTCTAAAGTTCTGACTAATTCCTGATACACAGAAAATGCTGTTTTTCCAGGGACGAAAGTGAGCCTGCCCAAATCGAAGACACAAGTGTGACGAAACCAGAGGGCTGGCTTGACCACGAGCCAGAGAACATTCCAGACCCACAGGCTGACAAGCCTGAAGACTGGTGAGCATCCCCCTCAATTTCTGCTGCTGCCTTTTCTCTTTTTTTTTGCTTTTTGTCTGGGGTGTTGGGGAGCCACACCCAGCTATGCTCAAGGGTTACACCTGTCTCTATACTCAGGAATTCCTCCTGGCAGAACTGGGGTACCACAATATAGTGCTGGGGATGAAACCAGGGTCATTGAAGACAAGGCAAGGGCCCTCCTGCTACCCCATCACTCTCGCCGCTCTTCTTGTTGCTGTGTGGCTGGTTTCTGAGACGGGCCAGAAAAAGGATCCCTGAGTGCCGTGTTCTCACCCCCTTAGGAATGAAGACATGGATGGAGTGTGGGAGGCCCCACTCATTGCCAATCCTGCCTGCCGCATTGGCTGCGGAGAGTGGAAGCCACCCATGATCGACAACCCAAAGTACAAAGGGGTCTGGCATCCGCCCCTGGTGGACAATCCCAGTTACCAGGTAATGACCACCTCCCACCCTGGGTCAGCTTTACTGAGATCCCAGGACTGTGGCCCAAGTCTTGTGTTGGAGCCAACTTGGGGTCACTGGTTTTGGACTAGTCCCTTTGCTATCAGGAGTCAGAGAGACTAATTCATATGGATGCATACATATATACATATTAATTTTGGGGTGGTGTTATACCTAGCAGTGCTCTGAGATTACTCCTGGCTCTGTGCTCAGGGATTACTCCTGATGAAATAAGAGGACTATATGGGGGCTGGGGATCGAGCCCAGATTGGCCTCATGCAAGGTAAGCACCTCAGCCTCAGTGCTATGACTACAGGCCCTCCATTTATTTTTTGTTTTGTTTTTGGATCACACCCAGCAGTGCTCAGGGGTTACTCCTGACTCTACACTCAGAAATCACTCCTGGCAGGCTCAGGGCACCATAGGGGATGCCAGGATTCGAACCACCGTCCTTCTGCATGCAAGGCAAACATCCTACCTCCATGCTATTTCTCCGGCCCTCATTTATATTTTAAAAGGAAATATTTATTTTTGTTTTCTGGGCAGAGTATAAAAAAAGAATTGAGAACCAGCCACCTCAAGTTCTTTTTTTTTTTTTCCCGAACCACACCCGTTTGATGCTAAGGGGTTACTCCTGGCTAAGCGCTCAGAAATTGCCCCTGACTTGGGTGGACCATATGGGACGCAGGGGGATTGAACCGCGGTCTTCCCTTGGCTAGCGCTTGCAAGGCAGACACCTTACCTCTATCACACGTCGCCGGCCCTCTTTATTGTTAAATACAAGAAATGAATTCTAATGAGAGTGCTTTGGGAAGTGCATTTAGTAATAAACACTTGCCTTGTTGTTTTTTGGTTTGGGGCCACACTCAGCAGTGCTCATAGGTTATTCCTTGTTCTGAACTCAAGCATCACTCCTTGCAATGCTCAGGGAACCATATGGGATGCTCAGAATAGAACCTGGGTTAGGTATTTGCAAGGCAAATGCCCTCCCTGCTGAACTATGGTTCCTCCTGCCTTAAGACTTGCCCTTTCCCTCCCTTCCTTTTATTCTTTTGGTTTTGGGGCCACACCTGGCAGTGCTCAGGGATTACTCTTGACACTGCACTTAGAAATGAATCCTGGGGCCAGAGAGATAGCATAGAGGCAGGGCATTTGCCTTATATGCAGGAGGACGGTGGTTCGAATCCCGGCATCCCATATGGTCCCCTGAGCCTGTCAAGAGCAATTTCTGAGCATAGAGCCAGGAGTAACCCCTGAGCACTGCCCGGTGTGACCCAAAAAAAAAAACAAAAACAAAACAAAATAGAAAAAAAAAAAAAGAAATGAATCTTGGCAGACTCAAGGGTCTGGGGATCAAACATGCATATATACGTATATATTTATTGGGGGGAGGGGTTCCTACACCCAGAAGTGCTCTGGGATTACTTCTGGCTCTGTGCTCCAGGATTACTCCTGGTGAAATCAGAAAGTAAGACAAATGCCCTCCCTGCTGTACTAGCATGCTGGTTTTCTTGTTGCTTAGCTAGCATCATCATCCTCCTCAACATTGCCAGAACAGGAGTACAGCCAAAAGGGTCCTACAATGCCCCTTTCTTTTTCTCTAGGGAGTGTGGAGCCCTCGAAAGATCCCCAACCCTGACTACTTCGAAGACAACCACCCATTCCTCCTGACTTCTTTCCGTGCTCTCGGCTTGGAGCTTTGGTCAATGACCTCTGACATCTACTTTGACAACTTTATTATTTGCTCTGAAAGAGAAGTAGCAGACCGCTGGGCTCAGGATGGCTGGGCCATGAAAATCAGAATAGCAAGTGCTAATGAGGTACATGGTCAATACCCACAGAGCCCACAGTGGATGGTGGAGGTGGGGAAGGTGCCAGGGGGCTGGGCAAACATACTGAGGCTTTTATAGACAAGATATTTAACAGCCTGCTATGTGACCAATGCACTTGGGAGGGAAGTTTAAAGGGGGGGTACACCTGGCAGCACTCAGGGGTTACTCCTGGCTCTGGGCTCAGAAGTCACTCCTGGCAGGCTCAGGGGGCCATATGGGATGCCAGGATTCTAACCGGGCTCCATGCTTTGTTGGCCACATGTAAGGCAAACACCTTACCATGTACTATCACTCTGGCCTTACATGGGACCACATGGGATGCTGATTCGAACCCAGATCTCCCAAGTACAAGTCAAGTGCCTTAAATACCGGACAATTGCTCCAGCCCTATAAATGTTAGCTTTATTTCAGTTATTAAATTATGATAACTCGGGGCCGGCGAGGTGGCGCTAGAGCTAAGGTGTCTGCCTTGCAAGCGCTAGCCAAGGAAGGACCGCTGTTCGATCCCCCGGTGTCCCATATGGTCCCCCCAAGCCAGGGGCGATTTCTGAGCACTTAGGAGTAACCCCTGAGTATCAAACGGGTGTGGCCAAAAACAAAAACAAAAAAAAATTATAAATTATGATAACTTTAATGGGGTCTAATGCCTTTTGCTACTTATAAAAATGAGACAGTGGAGAATCTTTGCTATCTTGTCAACCTAAGGCCTAAGTGATGATAACAGTAATTTAAATAATTTTTAATTCATTTGAATGACATTTTTACTGCGGGGGAGTGCAAAGATTATTTGATTTGTTTGTGTTTGGGGGCATCACACCTGTCAGTGCTCAGGGGTTACTCTTGGCTCTGAGCTCAGGGATTATACCTGGAGGTCCTTGGGGGGGGACCATATGGGATGCCAGGGATTGAATCCAAGAAGGCAGCATGTAAATAAAGTGCCCTCCTTGCTATATTATCACTTCAGCCCCAAAGAATTATTTTTAAATATTAAGTTTATCCTGGAGCCAGAGTGATAATATAGCAGGTATAGTGTTTGCCTTGCTCTTGACTGACCCAGGTTCAATCCTTGGTATCCCATATTGTCATCCCTTGAGCCCACCAGGAATGATTCCTGAGCACAGAGCCAGGAGTAACCCTTGAGCACCGCTGGGTGTGGCCCCCAAACAAACAAAAATTAAAGTTATCCTCATTCCCCTGTTTAACATATTTACAAAATCCCATTGAGAATGTATCTTTAAAATTTTTATGATTTTTATTATATAATTATAGTGTGTTTGCCTTGCACGCAGCTGATCCAAGACAAATGATGGTTCAAATCCTGGCATCCCATATGGTCCCCTGTGCCTGCCAGGAGCAAGTTCTGAGGACAGAACCAGGATTAACCCCTGAGCACCAATGGGATACAAAAGGGAAAAAAAATCAATTATAGGCACTTGTCTGGCATATGACTAACTCTGGTTCATTCCCTGTCAAAGCACATGATCCCCTGAGCCCCACCAGAAGTGATCTCTGAGTACCCCTGGACACTCCCTAAGCCAATCCAAATGAAAAACCAATTGCTCCAAAGAAAAATGGGTCCCTTATATTGACGTTTGATTTTGTTTCTTGGAACTTCAGCAAAAAAAAAAAAAAAAATCCAAAGAAAAGAAGAGTTCTCATGCTGACATCTGCAACCAAACTAATTGATGACAAAAAGTATTGTGATTTTGTTGGTTTATGTTTTGTTGGGGGGCTGGTCGTTTGGGGCTACTCTTAACTGTGCTCAGGGTTTGCTTCCAGGGGTGCTCAGGGTAGGGAACCTGCTGTGCCAGGCACTGAACCTTGCCTCCATGTATGAAGTTGAATCAAACACTCAGCCTGCTGCGTTCTCACTGGCCCTTTTCAGTCCTGTTTTAATAAGCCAAAAGTTTCTAGCACTGCTCCTGCTCATGCCCCAAACTTACACATTTGGAGCAAAGAAAATGATCAGTTATTAGGGTCCGTGGGGCAACAGTTTTCACCTGGCTGCCAACTTTTTCCAACTTTTCCCACTTTTGTGTGTGAGCGGATGATTGAAACACTCGCTCTCAGCGTGCAGAGGCAAAGTTAAGAACATGCCCCTCTTTTAGCTTTCCAACCAAAGGCTTCTGTGGCTACTAGGCCTTGTGAAATGAACACTTAGCTTTGGCTGTGTTTGAGGGTTCAGGGAGGGCATTGGTGACTCTCTGGTAGCCCAATCTGTTTTCCCTGCAGCCGGGCATTCTGAAGCAGCTGGTGGCAGCGGCCCAGGACCGTCCGTGGCTGTGGCTCATTTACCTTGTGACAATGGGCCTTCCTCTCGTCTTCATCACTTTGTTTTGTTGGCCAAGAAAGGTCAAGGTAAGTAAGACTTTTCTTCCTTTTGCAAGAGATGCATTTTTGCATGGGTTTTTCAGCATAAGGAAACAGGTTTCCTGCTAGATTGTATAACATGTGGTCATGCCTGGCCCCAGCAGCTGCACCTTGTTCAGTGGTAATGGTGCTGGTACTGTTGTGTTTTGTATGCTTTGTTTTCTCGAGGCAATTGCTCATGTTAAACTCCCACAGAAAAAATATGAAGAGGTGGAATATAAGAAAACCGACGAGATCAGGCCGCAGACCAAGGGCGCACTGGAGCAGGAGGTGAAGGAAGAGGTGAAGGAAGAGAAGGCAGACCTGGAGAAGGCGGACCTGGAGAAGGGGGACCTGGAAAAGGCAAACCTAGAGAAGGCAGACCTGGAGAAGGCGGACCTGGAGAAGGGGGACCTGGAGAAGGTGGACCTGGAGAAGGCAGACCTGGAAAAGGTGGACCTGGAAAAGGCGGACCTGGAGAAGCTGGAGGACTTGGAAGAGGACAAAAAACCAAGTGATGGCGAACTCTGTGACAAAGGTTTTACATGTGATACTGACAGAGGGCAGAACCCGGTCACAGAGGGTTTGCACCAATATGCCGGGGCTCCAGCACTATATATGAGGGTCTTCTGAGCCCCATCAGGAATGACCCTTAGTGCAGAGCCCCGAGTTCTCCCATATGTGGCCCAGAAACTGCACACAGACATGGGGGCGGAGGGCAGGAGAGAGTATGCAGAAGGTTGAGCAATGTTGCATTTGAAGGGATTAGCTTTTAAGCACAGCCAGGAATCGCCCTCAAACCAAACCAAACTCCGAAGCAGTTGAGTCTCGATGACCCCTGGTCTGGCCCCTCTTGGCTGTCCCAGTGGGTAACAGGTGAACCCAGGCTGGGTAGCATCAATTTCTTTCCATTACCCCTAGCTGTGCTTAGGGATCATTTGGAGTAGGGGATCCCCCTGGAACCCTGCATGTTCCAGAACCTTTGAGTATCTCTCCACTCACAGTTTGTCCAGATTAGAGCTTTGGTCATTTGGCGAGATGGTTGAGTCCTTGGAGCCTGGGAGCTCAGAATCCCAGTGCCATCCCCAACCAGCACTGAGGCTGTGGGTGGGAGGCCCCAAGGCAGAGTAACGTAGAGTCTGGCCAGAGTTCTTCTGCCTGGCTGGGATTCAACAGTGGACAAAGGTCCAGCCAACACCCCCCACACCCCAACCCTGATCTCTAGCTCATGGTAGGGCAGGGACCCCACATGGGGGGGGGGACACCCCACTGTCACCCTCTTCCCCATGTCATGTATAAATCAAGCCCTATGGTCACCAGTGCCCAAGTCCAGGCCAGATCAGACCCTTCACTATTTAAATTTCACCTATTGATGAAAGAATTGACTTAAAAACCAATGTATACTTTTTGAGGGCAGGTGTTAAGGCCATACCTGGTGGTACTCAGGGGTTACTTTTGGCTTTGTGCTCAGAAATCACTCCTGGCCGGCTCAGGAAACCATATAGGATACTGGGGGGACTGAACATGGGGCAGCCATGTGCAGGCAAAGGCTGTCTGCTCCAGCCCCCATATACTTTTTAAGAAATGTAAAAGCTTAAGAATCCATTAATCCTGTCCCCTGACCTTGCATAGGGATGCAGTAAATTGAGTATATGATTATTTAAAGGCAAGTCTAAAGAAACAAAATCACCTTTATAATTGAAATAAATCCCCCCTTGTTATATTTATTGTTTATGGATAGAAAATTCTAACTTATTGCTTTTTGCTATTCATCAAATTTGTGTTTTAGAAGGTGAGCCTGAGGAAAAGAGTGAAGAAGAAATTGAAATCATAGGAGGACAAGAAGAAGGCAACAAGTCAAACAAGTCTGCATCAGAGGATGAGGTAAACGGCTTTTCTCTTTTCTCTCACACACAAACACAAATGCACACTCTTAAATACTATTTCTAGCAGTTATATTCTCAAAGCCTTTCACATACACTCTCATACATTCTCATACTCTCTCTCTCTTCTCTTTCTCTACCCCTTCTTGGGTGAAAGTTTGTCTCTTTGACCAATTGGGGAATGATAAACCTGTTTGTTCATTTGAAAAAAATCTCCCAAATAAAGTGTTTTATGGCCATTGTTATTCACTTGTTTTAAAAAGCTTTCTCAGTCCATCTACTTGGTCATCATTTCTTAGCTGCTTTGTGGGTTTTCAAAACAGCCTCAGGGATCACCAATCTGTGTGACTATCCAGGGAGAAGGGAGTCCAGTACAGGTACTTTGTTCCAGAACATTGTTTTTTTGAGCTCACTTTTAAGTGCATCTGGAGTATGTATTCTAGACATATTTGATATTAAATATTTATTAAATATTAAAAAATATTTGCGTACATAGCTTAAACATCTTCTAAATTTTAATCTTTTGTTGTTGTTTTCTGGGTTTTGGCCACATTCGGTGAAATTCAGGGGTTACTTCTGGCTATGTGCTCAGAAATTGCTCCGACTTGGGGACCATATGGAATGCTGGGGATCGAACCGAGGTCCGTACTGGGTCAGCTGTGTGCAAGGCAAGCACCCTACCACTGCAATACCGTTCCGGCCCCAAATTTTTATCTTTTTGTATATTTCAATGATTTAACAGAAATATAACCTCAAAAAAAAATTT
>PVKC010044388.1:0-11593 GCA_004027635.1 Crocidura indochinensis | reverse complement strand
TCCTGGCAGGCACGGGGGACCATATGGGAACCGGGGGATCGAACCGTGGTCCGTCCAAGACTAGCGAGGTAAGGCAGGCACCTTACCTGCAGCGCCACCGCCCGGCCCCCAATTTCTAGTTTTCTGAGGAATCTCCATATTGTTTTCTATAAAGGCTGGATTAGACAGCTTCCCACCAGCAGTGAATCGGAGTTCCTGTCTCTCCTCATTTCCAACAGCACAGATTGTTCTTGTTCGTTGTGATGTCTGCCAGTCTCATTGTTTTGATTTGCATTTCCCTGATGATTAGTGATGCGGAGCTTTTTCTTGTCATGTGCCTTTTGGCCATCTGTATATCTTCTTTGAGGAAGTGTTCAATTCTTCTCCCCATTGTTTTATAGGGTTAGATTTTTTTCTTGTTAAATTCTACCAGCACCTTGTATGTCTTAGATATTAGCCCTTTGACTTATGGATATTGGGTGAATAATTTCTCCCATTCTGTGGGGAACCTTTGTATCCTTTGAGGTGCAGAAGCTTCTCAGCTTAATATATTCCTATCCTTAAAGATACTTTTAGTCTCAATGCCATGGAGTGTTTTACCTATGTGTTGTTCTATATGCCTTATGGTTTTTGGCTTTGATATCAAGGTTTAATCCATTTGTATTTGACCTTTGTGCATGATATTAGATGGAGGTCAGGCTGGGATGTTTTTGAACTCTAACATAAAAATTTCAGATTTTTGTTCACTGAGAAAATTGATTTTAAGACCTATACTAAAAACTGTTAGTAACTATTTGAGTGGTGTGGATATATAAAATAGGAGTCATAAAGATTTTGTTACCAATTTCTCTGATACCAATGTTCTTTTCTCTAAAACCCAAGATTTTATCTCTTTTTTTTTCAACTGTGAAGATGAGGGGAACATCTAGGATATATAAGGATTTCTTCAATGTGGCATCTGAAGAGAACCTCATGTGGAGTTTATAATTTTCCCTATTTTTCCAAAACACCTTGTGACTGGTGATATGCAGACAAAAATGATCAAGTTCCTCTCTCCTGCTTCTAGAAAGATCAAAATGTGATAAAATAAACAGAATGAAAGTGAATTATAAGGTAAATTATTGTCAGTTGCAAGAGAGAAATGGGCATTTCTTTTATCTCAAAAGTACAATATTTTTTCACTGCCTGCAGATCAGTTTATTATTAATTCCAGGCCCTGAGCTAAGTAAGACACTACAGTGTTCATCAGCATATTTAAAGTTCATGGCAGCCTTTTTAATTCTATGCTTAGTCATGTTTATGCTAATCAGAATCATGAAAATTTATTGTGTAAATATGAAATAAATATTAAATAATCTAACAAAACTATTAGCACATTCTTACTTAATTTATAAAATTTCAAAATGGCCCAATGGCTAAGATGCTTGCTTTGCACACAGCCAACCCAATTTGATCCCTGGCATTCCCATTTAGTCCCTAAGCACTGTAAGGGCTAATTCCTGAGTGCAGGGCCAGGAGTAAACCCTGAAAATTGATGGTCCAAAAAAAAAAAACACCAAGAACAAAAACAAAGTTTTGGGGGAACTGAAGTGATCGCACAGCAGAGTTAACCTCTGCCTTGCATACAGCTGAACCAGGTTAAATTCCCTGTATCCCATATGGTCCTACAAGCCTGCTTGGAGTGACTGCTGAGAGAAGAGCCATGAGTAACACCTGAGAGCCACCAAGTGTGGCCCAAAATAATTTCAAATTTTCAAAAAAAATCTTTCAAAATGGAAAAGAACTTACAAATTAAAAAAATATGAAGAGTTGCCAAATTAAGCAACAAATTTAGAAATTTAAAATTTTAGGAGCCTGGGAAGATAGTTGAATTGTGAGGGCATATGTGTCCAGGGCTTAATCCTGACACTGAAGCAACTTTGCAGCAATACCAAGTGTACCTCTGAATGATGCCAAGCACCAGAAAGACTGGTGTATTGAACCACTGTCTAAGGTGGCTGAAAATCACCAGGAGTGGTTCCAAATTCTCCAAGACAATAAATAGCATTTATGCCTTGTTCATATGTAGAAATGTTACTTTAACTAGAAAATAATCACTGTTAGAAAAAAATAACACTTATTGGACACTAGCTAAGTACTTTGTAGATAACATCTTCTTTATACTGAACACACGAAAAAGACTATTATCCTCATTTTGAAGGAAAGAAAGTTAGGCTACTCTTGAGAGGACACAAGGAATTGAGAACTAAAACTAGAAATGAAAACAAGGCAGTTAGACATTAAAATACATTGATTATTATCCTTACTTTCTAGGGTTAATCTAAAATAATATATGCATGTTATTTTTTTTTAATATTTTATCAGTATTTTGTTAAAGTTTAGACTCTGTGCTTTTGCAAAACTTATTAGAACTTCATCCAAGAAAAAGCCCAGCAATATACCCTCCATCAGTGTCCACTTCCCTCCACCATTGTCCCACTGCCACCCTCTCCCTTCTTGTGGTAAGGTTCTTACTAAAGACCTGTTCTCAGTTTCTGTTGTCTTTGAGCATTTGTTATTCCTTTAACGTATTTCTTGACATCCTATCTATGAAAGAGGTAATTCTGTCTATCCCCCTTCTGACTACCTTCACTCAGCCTGATCTTCATTTCCATCTAAATAGAATGATTTTTTTATACCTGAGTAACATCTATTGTGTATATGTTGCCATAATATATTTTACTCTTTATTCAGGCATTTGTCTTTGGACAATTGATCTGTGTCCAGATTTTGGCTAATATGTATAGTGCTAGAATAAACTGAAACTATATATATTTATATTTAAATTAAAATTTATAAGTAGAAATTAAAATAACATTAAAATAATCTTTGATTCTCCTATCGCATAAAATATGTGTTGTGTCACCTTTGACATTGAAATTTTAAAGTCCTGAAGCAAATGTGCAAGGATTCACAGATAATAGAAGTCAAACCCACCTAAGCTACCATGTCCCACTAAGTGGCGGACACGTCTGGAAGATCCATCTGACATTTATGGGCTTCTGGTTATTTTCCTTCTGTTGGACAAGCTTAGTTTACACAATCTCTTCCATTTATTTATGAAGACTGTTCCAGGAAAGGATCATTCAGATATTAACCTTCTCCTAAGAAACGTACTCAATTTTTACATCTCAGACTCCCTCCCTTTCTTCTAATTAAAGTTCAGACAAAAGAATCTCTGGCCACTTCTCCAAGGACCCACAATCGAACAAGGACAGTTCCATAACTGTAACACCAATGTGTCAACAGTACTCAGAATCAATAAATATTTGACTCAAACAAATGTCAGGGGAGCTCAAGTTAGTTTCTAATCACCCCCACTAAACATTCTTATTGTTAAATTCAGATAAGTTTTTTCAGTTTGTGTCTTAAGCCAATGACAAACATGTGCTTTATTCTTCCCAGGCATGCGACAGCATCAGAATTTACAAAAACGATGTTGAAATTTGTAGAAGCTGAAAACGGAGGACATGTCCTTTTACTGTTCTCCAGATGAAACTCGATAGCAAATAAAGGTTTTTATATGAGAACAAATTCACAATGAGTCATAGAGCAGGATAACAATGAAATTTTTACATAGTAAGTACCCCAACTTCTATCTTTTGTACTGTCATAGATTAAATATTAATTTATTCGTGTGTACAACTGTGTGGTGTGTCTGTGTGTGTGTTTGTACAAGCACCACAGGGTAAGAGAAAAAGAAATATAGTTTATTCAAGCAAGATGACACCTATTAGATGACTAACCCTCTTTGATACAAAATAAACCATTTTTCTTAGAGTAGGTCTTGAGCATCCAACAATGTGTATCTACTGTGCATTGATAGAAACAAGCATTTCTTTCCAGACTGTAGCATTCCAAGCTGTTACTGGAATTAAAATAAAACAAAAACATTCTTTTTGTTTTGTTTAGTTTGGTTTTGGAGCCATACCAGGCAGAATGAAGGGATTATTCCTGGCTGGGCTCAAGAATGACTCCTGGTGGCTTAGGAGACCATATGAGATGCCAGGATCAAAACTGAGTTAGCCACATGCAAGGTAAGCAACCCCACTGTGCTATCTCTCAGGCCCTAAAACAAATTATACTTTAAGCTAAGTGTACTGCTTAGTTCTTTTTTTATATGAAGCCTGGCATCATAAGTTAGCATTTTCTGCTATCTAAATATCTACAAAGTATTTAATTTTAATTTTCACATAATATACTCATGCAATTCATGTACAGATATTGAAGTTCAGGGCCAAATTACTTGCTGAGGTCACAAAGGCTAGAACCTGAACCTCTGTAGACCCAAGCTGGACCCAAGGCTAGAACAAGTATCCCACTGCATCACGTTATATTCCTTAAATGAAAACTTAGCACCTCTTAGTTTCCGGTCTCCAGAAACATGCTTCCATATGATCATATTTTATTTTTAGGAACGATTAATAAAAGGATGTCTCTTTGAAAATGGACTCAGTGTCCCTACCTTTGAGGAGTTCATGAGAAATAAATGTAAGTAACTGAATTAGCCAGTAGGTGCATTTAGTGCTGTAACATTCCTTAAACAGCCAAAGAAATAGTCTGAGGGAACTGCCAAGGAAATGATTTATTAAAGGTCAAGGCTGAATCATTTTAGTTCATGGTAAAGGAGAGAAGAGGCAATTGTTAAGTGACAGAATAAAGGTGGAAAATAAAATTCAAAGGCACCAGGGTCTCTCTGAGGCTGGTTTGCAAAGTTATGACAAGGTATCAGGGAAGTCAGATCTTGATTGTTTTGTAGAGTTGAATGTAAACCTAATCTCAGAATATTCTCTGCCCTGTAGAAGCAGGCCCTCTGATTTGCTGCATATCTTGTGTGAATGTGAAGTCTTGTCACCTGGTAATTGTCCAAAGATGAAGGAGATGTCAGGCATTTATAACCAGCAAATAACAGATTACATATAACTTCAGCACATTTGAAAATGTTCCTTCAATGCCATTTTTGAAAGTCTTTTAAAAGCTATTATTATGTTATGTTCCAACAAATACATTCATACTGAAATGGATAGTGATACTCAGTTTTCAGATGAGAACAATAAGACTCAGAGATGCTGAGAAAAAAATGAGGCCACAAAAGCTGAAAGTAGTGTCAGTGATGAACACTATGCATAGCTATTTTATATGCATATTCTATAGCATATATGCATCACTCTCCCTAATTCCAATAGGTGGGTAGTGTAGCTGAGTGTGTTAGAGAAATAGAATCAGATCACGTTACCAGATTTTTGATGTTTCATTTTTGTGCTGGATGAGGAGATTTTGTTTTCTTAATTTATTATTTTATTATTATCATTATTATTTTTTTGTTTTTTTTTTGAGTCACGCCCACTGATACTCAGGGGTTACTCCTGGCTATGCGCTCAGAAATCTCTCCTAGCTTGGGGGACCATATGGGACTCCGGGGGATCAAACTGTGGTCCGTCCTATGTCAGACACATGCAGGACAAATGCCCTACTGCTGCGCCACCACTCTGGCCCCTTAATTATTTATTTTTGAGTTAATATGGTTAACAAAAATTTTCTAGATTACTGCTTTTTTCTTGCAATGCTACTTAACCATGCTCACTCAGAAAGGCTCAGGTATCTTAAGGCTATTTCCAAGTCATGCTCAGCCTGTCAGTAAAGTGCTTGGGGACTGACTATCGGGGCTACTACTACTCTAGAATATTGTCTGTATTTTAAATTAATTACTTAATTTAAATACCATGGTGATGTAGCTGTTCATGATTGAGTTTGTCATACACTGTACATCATACTTCACCAGTATGATCACTCTCCTTAAACTCCAAGGTACAGGTGATATAATCCAATATAATGGTTGCTATATTAGAGAAATAATATCAAATCACATCCCAATCACTTTGTAAGTTTCTTGAGAAAGGCTCCAGCAGAGGTGACAGATCCAGGGGTTCTGGTGATCAACTCAGTGCTTTGCACAGGCTAGGCCTATATGCTATATATGCTTTATTACTTGAATCACAACCATTATTTATGCTGGTAATTCACTAAAAGGTGTTTCCAATAAGTCTAATTTGCAAATTGATTTGAAAACCATGTACTATAAAACACATGAATGTTAGGAGCAAAAAATAAATTCCCCAAACTTGAACCATTAAAAGTATGCTTATAATATTTGGAGTTTCTATTTAAGAACTGTTCCTTTGCAATGTGAACTCGGATTTATATCTGCCAACTTTGAAAAAAGACAATGTTTTAGAGAAGTTGGGGTTGCTAGGGACAATCCAATTTACCAAGGAAACCAGCTGAGCAGTAGAGCAACATTGAGGAAAGCAGCCCACAGCTCGGATGCCATCTATAGAAGGGCATGATCCCTCTGTTTCCTTAGGCAGACATTGGAACATTATTTTTCTACCGCTGGTAAAAGGGCATTTCTCTCTTTGCTGGAAGATGCACTTACATAACTAAGACCTTTGTTTACTGTCTCTGTTTCAAAGAACAGTGTGATCCTTATAGATGGGTAACTACCAGAAATAAGAGCTGGATAATTATTATTTCTTCTTGCATCCCTTATCGTATAAGGCGATCCAGTTCACTTTACTGAAGGAAAACAGTTATGTCACATAAAAATTCCTCAGGGAACAGTGCTTATTTGATATTCAAAATAACAGATGTACATTCAATTCAGATCGAAGATGCCATGTCCACTTCGAAGCTAAAATAAGTAAGAGAAAGACCAGGATTTTCCCTCTGGCCTGTAAAACAGCACAATGGAGGATTCTATAAAACAAAAGCAGAGCATTTTGGTATTGTGAAATGTTTGGTTCTTTTGCACTGTGTATTGCCATTCAAATATAATTATTTGTTTATCAAATGCTTTGTTGTTTAAATATAAAATAGACTAATCATAATTAATTCATAATACTTTATGATAAAAATTTTAAATAGGACATCTAAAAGTTCTAGCAAATAGATATTCCAGGATCCTCGAGAGAGCTCAATTAAGGAGTGCATGTTTTGCATTTAAAAGGTTCAGTTTTGGGGATCCCAGACATAGAAATGACACAGTTCTTCACAACAGCTACAGGAAACAAATACCATCTGGGACATCCTTAATACTGCTCGGACACCATCAAGTGCCAGCTCTAATATGATATCCTGACAACGAGGAAAATGGGAACAACTTGACCTAAGAGCAGGTTATCCTACTTCACTAGCTAACAATAAAACAAAATCAGAAGACTTTTCACCCTTTGGTCTGTCCAAAAGCCAAGATCGCGATTTATAGATGATTGGTTGATAGAACCATGAACAGACTGTATGTATCCTGGTACCAATAAAAAAGCCCTAGTCTAGGGTTTGAGCTACGACCTGCACAACAACCATGATCTCTAGTTCCAAAGGTCTGTCTGAGACAATTGCAACGGAATGGGTCTTCTGGAAACAGTGCAAAGACCATGACCACCAACCACAGAAGATGGATTAAAATGACACTGAGGGAACAGAACTTCTAGAACCATAAAGAAAGACTTCATCATAAATTCCACTCCTTGACTTGTGCAGATACCGAGATCTCTAGATACAGAGGTCTGACTTTTATCAACTAGGACAGAGCAGAAGTCTTCCAAACACCACGAACGCACCAAGGGGAGAGTAAATGAACCTCAATGGAGTCTATAGTTAATCCCATGACAATACACTCCAAGGGTGGAGAAACCCTGTATCTCTTAGGCCATGGGAATTCCTTTTCGAATGACCCCAATATTTACTGTGCCTGTGCATGAGGGAGAAAAGGGGGGCAAAAAGCACAAAACAATTTCTTTTTATTTATCTATCTAGTTTTTGTCGATTTCTTTGATTTGGTGTGAATATTGAACTTGTCTCCTTTTATATATATTTTTTTCTTTTCTTTCTTTATGTAGTCTTCCATGTTTTTTATCTCAAGACCATGGCTTTTATGTGGTACTTGTCTTTATTGTTGGAGTGCTCACTGGATATTTTATTTGACTCTTCTTTTTGTACTGTTGGGGTATTTCATCTTCTTTTTCCCCTTCATCTCTCAAACCAATGATGAGAGCCTCTAGAAGGACTCCACCCATTTTTGGTGTATTTGATTTTTACCTCAGTTTATTAATTTTCTCTTCTTTAAACAAAACCACATAACTTGATCTATCTAGTCCCATATCTCAGTTAGAGGGGGAATAAGGTAGGTATCAAGACCAAACAGGTGTAAGACCACTAAGGGATAAGCTAGGCACAGAGGGGACCACTTATTTTGGCAGCCCTGGGGGTGAGGGAGGAGGATATGGGAGGCAGGACTGGGACGGAGGTGGAGGGAGAACAATTCAGTGATGGGAATCCCCCTGATTTTATGCAAATATGCACCTAAAATATTATTGTCAACAATATGTAAACCACTATGATCAAAATAAAAATTATATTAAAAATATAAAAAAGGTCCAGGTTTGATCTCTGTCTTTGAGCATCCACAAGAGTGACTTTCTAGCACTAAGTTAGGAGCATCCTCTGAAATCAACTTGGTGTGCACTTCACCCAGCAAAATAAAAATCAAATAGGGTTTCAAATCATTCACCAAATGATTCCAGAAAGCACAGTATTAGTACCTGAGAGAAATACAAACCTTTATTTAAATTCAGTTTATAAGCTAAAATATCAGAAATAAATTCATGTCCGTATCTCATCTGTATCATTATTGTAAGTTAAAGGAGTTATGTCATGATATGTCATGTGATCACTCTAAAAGTAATTTTAGTTATTTCTGTTGCTTGGATATATAGAGCTATTTCTTTAACTGTGTGATCAAAGTTAACAGCAATACAATATTACTTTATGGTTATCATCACCTATACACCATGGTTTTGCAACTTAATCACTGTCCTTTTCTTGCCTATTTCCTAGTTTACTGGGTATAACTTTTGCAATATGTTCTCTAAGTCCTCTTTCTTGACACCCCTGTTCCCATTGCAGGTTCCAAACACATGCTCACCAAATCATCACATCTTATACTATCTTTTGTGTAATATTGATAACATAGTAAAGAAATTTTCAGTTTAGACTACATTTCTTCATTCACCTTTTTTCTTTATCTTCTTTCTTTTTTTTTTTTTTTGGTTTTTCAGGCCACACTGGTTTGATGCTCAGGGGTTACTCCTGGCTAACGCTCAGAAATCGCCCCTGGCTTGGGGGGACCATATGGGATGCCGGGGGATTGAACTGCGGTCCTTCCTTGGTTACCACTTGCAAAACAGGCACCTTACCTCTAGCGCCACCTCGCCAGCCCCTCATTTACCTATTAAAGATACATTATATACCATGCACTGTCCTTGTCTTTGAATATAACATAAGATTAATATATGAATATACAATAATATTTGGAGGGAATGGATACATCCAAAATTTTACTTTTGACTCTATGGTCAGAAATTACCCCTGAAAGTGTTTAGAGACCAATTTGATGTACCAAGGATTGAACCATGCTCATCAGTCACCCAAATATGGATCCCTATTAGTTTTACATTTTGAGGAAGACTAAGAGAGATAGGAAACGTTTGAGTTTTAATGGTGGGGTGAAGATGAAATTTTAATAGGATTATTAGAGAAGGCCTAATAAGGAAGGTCATATCTTGATATAATGGAGTAAATCAAATGTGTTTTTGTGGGGGTAGAGAATATACTAAGCTAGAACTGAGGAGTATGCATTCAGACAAGTTCAAGAAAGAGAAAGTAGATCAGCAGAGGAAATAGAGAACAAGAGCAGAACATTATCATTGTACTCTATTACATAAGGTCATATCTCTGAGTTACATCTCTTTAAGGATTAAAACTAATAAAATTAATATGGCAAAAACTGTATATGATCTATAAACTTTTATCTCACACAATTCATCTATTTCTGATAAATATTTTGGTAAAAGCTTTATATAAAAATTTAAAAAATGATTACACAATTATTTATATTTGAGGGAAAAGAAAGTGTATTCATTAGTTTATTTGTGAGTAGGTGGGCTGCATTCATAATCATTAAAATTTAATCATTACATTTATTTTCAAGTATCCTTGAATGGTAGACACTACTGATTTTCTTCTACTTGGTTCATAAATATCAACTCTAAAGTACAATATTTACTTGGAGGTAAACCTTATTTACTCTTGATTATTTCTGATGAGTAGTCTTACTACCTGAAAGACATTTTTGGACTTTTTCCTTTGGTAGATTTTTTTTATTTCTCTAAATCTTTGCCTATTCCAGAGTGCTCAGAAACTAAAACTAGAAGAGGAAAATCTACTTTTCAACTTACGTCCACAGAGCATTCCAGTACCTGGGGATATAAAGAAGGATGCCCATTACTATTTATTATTAGTAATGCCCATTACTCATTACTATAAATGAGTATAAATAAAAGAAAATACAGAGACAAGTGTCACAGACTGATTGGTCCTCACACTATAGAATATTTGAGGTTCCCTTGAAAGGTTTGTGCATGGGGTGCATGGGTAGTTGTGGGAGACAGACAGAAGCCAAGGAGTCAAGTCAGGTTCAAGCTCTAATCTTTTTATTCAAAGCACAAACTAAAATATTTATACTCAATTTCTCCCTCCCTCCCTCATCCTTCCTTCCTTCCTTCCTTCCTTCCTTCCTTCCTTCCTTCCTTCCTTCCTTCCTTCCTTCTTTCTTTCCTTTTTTTTTTTGGCCACACGGAGTGACATTCAGGGGTTATTCCTGGCTTTGGGTTCAGAAATCTCTCCTTGCTTGGAGGACCATATGAGATGCCAGGGATGGAACTATGGTCTGACCTGGTCAGCCTCGTGCAAAGCAAACGCCCCACAGCTTGCACCACCACTCCGCCTTTTATACTCAATTCCTTGACAAGTCAAAAATGTCAAAGCTATTTAGACAAAACTAATTTAACCAAAAAAAAATCACAGAGGCAAATTGTTCAAAGTTTATTTTGACACAGGACAGTTCCACTTTTGAAGATGTCTTTTGCTATCTGAGAGCCCATGCCAGCAAGGCCAGTTAGTATTGTTTTTGGTTTTATGCATACTGAGCTGGAGCTGAAATGTTAACCCTTACCATAACTGCATGTAGGCTAAGAGTAAAGTTAGATTAGAGCAATTGTTCTCAAATAGTGGGGCCCAGGGGGCGCGAGGCTCCAAAAAGGGGGGCTCATTTGACCTTGGCAAACAATGTCGTAACAAGCTAAGCACCATGTTTCTGTCTTTGGAGCTGAGAGTTGCTGTGTCCTGCTTCAAATTCCACTTCGAAAAGCTATGCATTGCAAAACGTGCTCATTGTAGCCATTAATTCAGACATCACCTCTGATTAAAAATAAACTCAAATTATTTTATATATTTTTGTTTTGCAGTTAAAATATTTTTAATAACGATAAATAAAGATATAAATCTTGGGGCCTGGGAGATAGCATGGAGGTAAGGCGTTTGCCTTTCATGCAAAAGGTCATCAGTTCAAATCCCGGTGCCCCATATGGTCCCCCGTGCCTGCCTGGAGCAATTTCTGAGCATGGAGCCAGGAGTAACCCCTGAGCACTGCCGGGTGTGACCCAAAAACCAAAAAAAA
>PVKC010044387.1:0-11624 GCA_004027635.1 Crocidura indochinensis | reverse complement strand
AAAAAAAAAAGTCACACACTGGCACTGATTGCATGTAATTGTCTTATACCAATTGTGGTGTTGTGTGGGATAGAGTTGTTTGAGAGTGAACATTTCAAATACCACAGCTTGGGTGTCTTGTATTATGAAGGAAAAAAAGAAAAAGGAGAAAAGAGAAAATAAATTCCTGATCCCTAAAATCTAAAATCTGTGGAATCTGTCAGTGTCTTCCACCTCCCCTTTTTTATAGTTTAATTTTTTTTTTGTTTGTTTTTTTGGGTCACACCTGGCAGTGCTCAGGGTTTACTCCTGGCTCCATGCTCAGAAATTGCTCCTGGCAGGCACGGGGGACCATGGGGCACCAGGATTCGAACCAATGACCTTTTGTATGAAAGACTAACGCCTTACCTCCATGCTATCTCCCGGGTCCCTAATTTTTTTTTTTTTGATGGGTGGTGCTCAGAAGACCTGTGAACCCTCAGAAGACCTTGTGAAGGCCTCTGGGCTCCATAATAAAAAAAAACATGACTCAGCCCATTGACCCTCAGCCCCTGTTAATATTCTTTAAGTACAATGTGTAGGGTTAGGGATGTGGTTCAATGGTTATTTGCCTTATAGCACTCGCTTCAAACTCATGAGATTTACATTTAAAATGTAACATTTAATAATAGCAACAGTTAAAATAAGAGAAATAAGAGTGGTATGCAGACCTTTCATAAGGAAGCAAAGGGCTGGAGAGACGGTACAAGAGTTTCAGGCCTTGTTCACAACTAACCCATCTGTGGTACCATATATAGTCCCCTAAGTTCCACCAGGAACGATCCCTGAAAGCAAAGTCAGGAATAAGCCCTGAGCACAGTTGTGTGTGACCAAAAGGAACAGAAAGGAAACTAAGGGGGATCTTTTCTCTGAAGGTCTGAGTAGACTTCTGAGCAGAGGTGGTAGGCATTTTATGTCCCTCTATGTCATTCCTTCTCTGTGGTTATCCTAACACAGGGAGAAGATTCCTTCTTGCACTGTGTATGCTCCACATGTTTCACGGGAATAGGATCATTTCCTCTGTAGGCAAATGCTTGCGCGCCGCCTGATTCATGCCCTTGGATGCAGCACAGCCAACTGGGGCTGGTGTTGTGTATTTTAAGAGATTCTTTATAACAGGGCTGCTCTGTGGCAATACTGTTGAGTAGCACTTAAAGAGTTTGCAAACCACGCTCTCTCTGTGATGACATGCTCAGTGTGGTTCTAAAAGCTAAATAAAACACAGGAAAGAGATATTAAATAAAACGAAGAACACACCTATGTAATTATTGCCAGAAATGAAATTCTGAAACTGTAAATTCGAGTGTGGTCAGGGCACCTGAAAACTCAACGGCATAAACAAACATCTTTTCCCCGATAAAAACTGCAGACAGGGCACTCATCTTATTTAGAGGAAATCTTTGGCACACATTAGACTGATCCTAAGAGAAACGGGGAGCAGCTGTGGAGCTAGGCAGGTGTTTGCAAAAGGAAACCTGGATCCAGACTCTGTAACAGCCCTTAAAGTCGCCCCTGAAGACTGACGTCGATTGTTTTCTCCCAGTGACTTGGACAACCCAAGGCATACTTAGTGGCCAGACTGTACTGACCTCGGTGTGATAGAGTTAGTTTAGGTGCTTGCCTTGCATGTGACCAGCCCTGGTTCAACACCCAGTGTCATATATGCCCTCTGGGCACTGCCTGATCTGGCCAAAATGTTTCCTAAAATAAAAAAAAATAATAAATAGGGCTGAAGTGATAGCACAGTAGGTAGGGCATTTGCCATGCATGTGGCTTAGTAGGATTTGATTCCCAGCATCCTCTATGTTCCCCTAAACCTGCCAAGAGTGATTTCTGAGTGCAGAGCCAGGAGTAACCCCTGAACACTGCTGGGTGTAGCCTAAAACGTAGATAGATAGAAAGATAGATAGCTAGATAGATAGATAGATAGATAGATATAGAGAGATAGATAGAGAGATAGATAGATAGATAGATAAAAAGTAATAAATAGTATAATAAAATATATAAAAATAAAATAAATAATAAATAAAATAAAACTAAGGTTGGAGAGAGTACAAGGGATACAATGCTTACCTAGCATGAGATCCCCTCATCCTAGTTCAATCCCGGCACCACATATGGTCCTTTGAGCACTGTCAGGAGTGGACCATGAGTACAAAGCTAATAGTGAGTCCTGAACTCCACAGGGTATTGCTCCAAACTAAAAATAGATGAAAAAGCAGGTGTCTTTAAAAATAGATAAAGTAGAGCCAAGGATGTCATTCAATGATAAGGCACAAGTGGGAGGTCCTGGTTGAATCCCCAGCACTGCAATAGTGACAGTATGTTTTACTTGTAATACGATTACATTTTAAAACCAAAGTCACTAAGTAAATGCAGTTGTAGTTTGTGATTAAGAAGCAGCTTCTTGTCTATACCCAAACTCAAGTTTTGGATTTCTGTATTCCCATGTCTTCCCCTATCTTTCAGAAGGCTAAGACTTTAGAAATCTCTCACTATTCTAGCTGCCCCCCTTGTACTAGTTCTGCTTTACTGGATGCTTTGACCCATTTATCCCATGTAACCTCCAGGATAGCATTCAGAGGCATTTTCCAGGGAGAAACTGAGGCTCTAATAGCTAGGTTACTTATGCAATCCTACACAGCATCTCTATAGGCCACTTTGCATCTCAGACTCATTTTTGTGTATTTATGATCTTACCATCGCTGAAAAGCATTTCCATAGCTGAGATTCACCTGAAGTTGGTGTAGCCGGATAGATTATGTTTGTAATTTGGTTAGCGTTTCCATGATATCTGCAGCAACCACACTTCCAATCTAATCCAGCCATTGGAGGTTTATTTCTGTGTTTTGCTATTTCTCCCAGGATTGTACCTAATGTTCATTAATGAATTCATGCTAAATTTATGCATTTTATTAACCCATTTTATTTATAACTACATTTACTCCACCTTGAACTCCTGAAAAGTTTGCATTTTCCAGGACCAGAGTAACTGATTAAAAAAGAGTGGGGATGGAAGTTCTGTACCATTCCTACCTCCTGCTAAAATAATATTTCAGAGTAGTTCAGATCATCAATCTACTTCAGACCATCAATTCCTATATGCTGCTTTTTCTGAATCACCTTGTCATTGAAATAGAAAAGCTTCTTTATGACTTAGTGCATTATGTACAGTCCCTTTGGCATTTTAAAATACTCTCTGCCAGGCATTTAGCTAAGTATTGTACAGATGCTATCTCTTTTTAACCCTTAAAACATCTGGGAAACCACGAGCCTCAGACATCATTTTCCTCTATTACAAGTGATGATGGTGAAGCTCAGAGTGATGAATTAAATATCTTCACCTTGTTACAGTGAACCTCAGAGCTGCAGTAGGATCTCGGATCTTATGGATTCCCTACATCTGTGCTTTCAGTTTACTTTTAAAAAAGAATGATCCATGTATATCCATGTATATGGAATCTATTCTGCTGAGTCAAATAAGTCAGAGGGAGAGATAGATACAGAACAGTCTCAATTATCTATGGGTTTAGAAAATGTAAAGACATAATTGTACTAATCCCAGAGACAATAGACTGAAGGGCCGGAAGGACTGGCCCACAATATGAAGCTCACCCAAAGAGTTATGAATGCTGTTAGGGAAATAACTATATTAACAACTAGCATGACAAAGTTAATGAATGAGAGAAGTAGAATGCCTGTCTTGAATACAAGCAGGGGTGAGAGAGGAGGGAGATCGGGGGCATCGGTGGTGGGAATGTTGCACTGGTGAAGGTGGGTGTTCTGCTTATGACTGAAACCCAACTACAATTATGCTTGTAATTATGGTGCTTAAATAAAGATTTTATAATTAAAAAAGAGTGATCCAATTTACTCAGTTAAGTACAGGTATCTGAAATAGATCATGGGTTGAGTTTTGGTCCATGCAAACATTATACAAACATAGAATCAACCAAGACAAGGAAGGTTTCCACTGCCCCCAAATTCCCATCCTGCCCCCTTTTTCCCTCAGTCTCAGCCTCACAGAATTAAGGTTATCTGTTCCTGAAGTTCCTAGAAATTGAGCTATAGAATTCATTGTTGATTTTTTCTTTATTTGGTGGTGAGGAGGTTGTTCTCGACTTAGGTTTTATGCTTGGCTCTATGCCCTGAGATTATTCTTGGTAAGCTAAGTGGACCATATGTAGTGCCAGGGATCAAAGTAGCTTTAGTCACATTCAAGCCAAAACCCTTGAACTATCTCTCCACCCCATTATTGACTCTTCTTTTATACATCATGTCTTTGCAATTCACTCATAGAACCTTAATGATTATAATTATTGCCATACAAGTGGTTTCATGTATTTTCAGTAAATGAGAGTTTACTTAAGAGTTCCAGTTCTTTTTATCTGTTTAGCATTTGACATTATTTGTTAATAGACTTTCAAAATGCCCATTTTCTATTCAACGTGAGCTTCTCCCTATGACTGGGAAACAGGGATCTGGATCATTCATCTTTGTACCCAAATGTCTTAATTCTGTCTCTGGCACATTTATATCCATAGATGATGCATGTGCAACTTTTACTGTTGAAGATTTTAAAGATGCGATCTGGTCCCTCCTTGCAATGAAAATCTAGAATTGTGGCCTCATGCCTTGTAGAATGCATATGGTTTTAATGGAAAAGACTCTGGATTATCATTGTCATAGGGGAATAGACATTTAAAACCCAGGTGGCATCTTGGTTATTTCTAGTGAGGAAGTGAGTGTCATCCAAATTCCATCCATTTCTCCTGAACGAGTTGCTTTGTTGAGTTCACTGCTTGGTGGGAAAGTATTATTCATCTATGGAAGTCATATACAGCACTGAAAGCACAAGAATTGACTTCTGAGCTGCTATTCTTGTAGAATCATGTTTTATTTGGCTGATACACAAAAATATGACAATGCATATAGCAGTTTCAAGCAACATTTGTTTTATTATATAGTTTCTGTGGATCAGAAATAGGGTATAGATTATTTGGGTTTTTAGCCTCATTCTAGGTAAACTGAGGATCATAGGTTTTGCTGGATGTTGACCATAGTCCAACAACCATCTTATTCTTATTCAGCTACTTATTTTTATTCTTATCTATGTGGGCAGCTTTAATTTGCCTGCCCTCTGTATCAAAACTGGTAAGGATGCACTTAATAAAATAGAATAGTTTTCTAGATGTGGCATAACTCTGGATATATTGTCACTTTTGCACATTCTGTGAATCATAAGCAAGCTACATTGCTTCTAACATAATTGCTTGACTAATTTGTGGAGAAGTTAATATGTCAATAAAAAGACCAAGAGGTAGGATTATTTGGGGTGGAGGGCAGCTTTTTGTCTGCCTGCCCCAGAGGGGCTGTTGCAATTCTTTTTAAAAATTGGAAATATAGATAGGCTGAGAAAAGTCATTGCTGTGATCTGAAGGGATATGAAATTTTTATAGTTTTAATAAATGGTTTCAGAGGCTCCAGCTTTCCCCCCAACAGAAAGGCGCTGTTCTGGGTAAATTATCTGTAGTTCATGTCCACGGGTACAGAAGATTGATAGGAAAGCATGAAGTGATTTCTGGATAAATACTTCTCAGTGGGCTCATTCAGTATAGATGAATTAGCTCTTTTCTACACTCTGTTACAGGACAGAGCTTCCGCTCTGAAATTTGCCATGGATTAAAGAAGCAGCGAGACTGGCAGAGAGACCCCTGTAACACACTTGTGGGAAGCCAAACTTTTTGGCAGGGAGTTTGCTTATCTGGAACCAACGATTGGCCAAGACCAAACAGAATAAAACCCTATAGGTCTTTTCCATGAAACGAAATTGCCCATGCTTTGGGGCAAACTATTTTTAATCTAAAAAGCAAGTCTCATGTACAAATGGCAGCATAAACAAAATGTTAGCAGATATCTCGAAGATATTTCGGCTTTAACCCTTAGCTATGGTGAATTTAAATAGTTAAAGAAGACTGAAGGTCTCCTCTAACCTTGATAGTAAGGTATTCTGTGTATTCTCAGTAATAAAAGATCTTAAATGCCCTAATTTTTTTCCTTTCACATTTAAACCAGTGACATAGGTTCAGGTTCTATCTATCTCCAAATATTTGGAAAGTATTCTTATAATTCTTAAATGGCTTAGAAAACTTTGGGAAACTAAAGGATTTATAATTGGACTTAAGCAATTTGTTTCAAAAATTGGTTTCCTTGATAAACTTCCTACCTTCTTTCTTGAATATAGGAGTCAATTTTTTCCCATAATAGAAAATGGCATATTTGTCTCTTTTAATGAGAAAAAGAAAAGCAATACTAATACATCCAGGAATTTCTTTTGCAACATTTCAGATTAGTTGTAGACAATTTACATTAGGAAAGAAAATGCTTCCTTTGTTAGATGCAAATTGAGAGTTTTGCTTTAATTACAAAATATAAATTGTGGGTTGGAGTGATAGAACGTCAGGTATTATCACTTGTCTTGCAAGCGACCAACCTGTAATTTAATCCCCAGCATCCCACATGGTCCCCCTAAGCACACCTTGACTGATTTCTGAATGCAGAGCCAAGAGTAATCCCTGAGTATTGTTAACCCAAAACTTAAAAAAATTAAATAGTAGTGCTAGTGATAGAGTGCTTACTATATACTGAACATTATTCTGTGCAGTTGCATATATGTGTGTGTACACATGAATTTAATTTTCATAACCTTTTGTTAATAATATTGTCCCCAAACTTGGACATACATATACATGTTCTCCTTTTAACTAGTGTTCTCGTCTTGCTGTTACCCTTGCTAATGAGTTAAATAAATATTTGATTTATGTTCTTCCTATATTTACTACTCTTCTCATTCTATAGATGAGACACTTGCCCTGCCCTTCAAAGTGCATACCCAGTCAAGCCAGCATGTGAAGGACAGCAACTGCAGCCTGTTCCTAGTCTACCTAACACCATGAGACTAGTCTTCTCTACACACAGAGAAGATGACCACCCTTCTCAATACTAAATAAATAAAATCCATAAAAGCCTCAAAAAAAAAAAAAAAAAAAAAAAAAAAAAAAAAAAAAAAAAAAAAAAAAAAAAAAACAAAGCTCTGCATCACAGCTCCAGGAAAAACAAAATAAATGAAAATAAAATCCTTACTCATTTCAGTGTGACCCAATCTTCTGAATTAGAATAACTATTCTGAGAAAGCCTGTTTTATTAAAGATCAACACCTAGCAGGAATGGCCTCATTGTGATGATTCTGAAATGCTTGCTAAAGGGATTAAAAAGATCCACCACCACCACCACCACCCCATCTCCCACAGAGATGGAGAGTTAGCCTAGTGGGTTTTTTTTTTTCATTTTTTTGTGGGGGCCACACCCGTTTGATGCTCAGGGGTTACTCCTGGCTATGCGCTCAGAAATTGCTCTTGGCTTGAGGGGACCATATGGGACGCCGGGGAATCGAACCGCAGTCCGTCCTAGGCTAGCGCTTGCAAGGCAGACACCTTACCTCCGGTGCCACCTTCCCGGCCCCAGCCTAGTGGGTTTTAAGCACATGTTTTGTCTGCAGGAGGCCCAGATTCGACCCCCAGACCATGTGTTCAATTCCTAGAAGCTCCAGGTTTGATCACCAGCACCTGAATTCTTCCAGGTATAACCTCAAAGGACCAATCTGAGAGCAGCCCCTGAGCAGTGCCAGTATGTCCCCAAACCACCCCCTACAAAAAATAATCCCTAAAGTGTCAGGGGTGATTGGAGCTTCCCCTAAAGCTTCCATGGGCATTTTGTAGAATACTGGGTAGGTTGGCAAAGATATTTGCAAAGAAATCAAGAAAAGCTCAATATTCCAATATTGAAGGGGGAATACGATTCTAGAAGGATCATTATAGCCTCACAGGGGTCTTAAACTCTATAAGAACATCTATTCCTTCCACCCTACCTGTTACTCCCATTCTCATTAGCCTGAGAAGACTTTCCTTTGGATTCATCTGTGTCCACTAAGGGGAAAGCTCTCTGGCTTGGGCTTTTTCTAGACTGAAGGCTACAAAGCCAAAAGCCCTTTGGGCACCTGTCTTTGAAAACCACCCTATTGAAATTGAGTTGGCCATGGTCTGACACTTTTCCCAGACTTATCCCAGTGAAGCAGGCAGTCAGGATCCATTGCTTTTCGTCAAGGCCTCCATGGTGGAGATGACTGGAGGCAGAGGAAGGCTGGACTCAGACACAGACACATCAATCATGACCACTAACAGCCACTCAAGTCCAGCCCATAGCACTTTGACAGCAACCCTGTCACATAATCCTGCTTAATACTAGTAAAAAAAAAAAACACACACATGAATGTGTGTTATTGCTCACATAAATCAATATGGAGATCCATACATGGATGTGTAGTCATTGATGTATAGTCTTAATAAATTGATATATTTATAGTTTTCATTATGTATATATTTGTTTATGATTCTTACTGACAATAAAATGAAACAGCAATTCAGATGTCCATGACGTTCATGAAGAAACAAGGGGAAAATGCCCTGACATCCTATTAGGCACAGATAAGGCTTAATTTACTTAAAACATTTTCCACCCAGCTAGGTGTTGTGAAGATATTTTAGGGGCCCATAAATGCTTATCTAAATTATTGTTTTCATTTAGAGAAATAACAATGTGTAGCAAGACGTTCTGACTTTCTTACATGGAGTGTATGACCAGAGTGCCTGGGCTGATGCAGATGTGCCTGAATTTTCTATGAAATCTCTCTGGGGATGAGAAAATAAGGTAAATGGGCAGAGCAGAAACCTACACTGTAGGGCCCTGATGACTGGCTGGTTGTCGAGGACCTATGTGTCAGAAGTATCGGTAGTCAAGTTTTCTTCCCACTCCTGACCAAGATCCAGCCCTACTCAGACCTGCAGTCTGGCTACTCTTTCAAGATTTTTTTCAAAGGTATTTTTTTCTTTCAAGGCTTTTTGCTCTTTCAAGAGGCCAAAACCATCCTAGAAGATAAGTTGATACAGATAAAATCAACAGCCAGCAGATCTAGGCTCATCAGTCATTGAATTCTTTCATCCTCTTCCAGAAAAGATATTTTCTCTGTGTTTATGTTAAGAAACTGTGAGAAATGCCAGTGCTGCCATTGAGGTGGGACCTATGGCAAAGCAGAGTAGGGAACCACTGTGTCTAAGTTGTTTAGAAACACATATGGGCAAAGAGTACTGATTCTTCTGGTGGATGGGGAGAGTGACAGTCCTTGTAGATAAATTATATTGAATCAATTAACAGCAAGTTTCATATTTGGTTAAATGCTAATCTCTTATTTACTGTCCTGGTGCCAAAATTCGCTGTGAAATCCTGGATCTGCAAATATGTTTAAAGTGGTATTTGCCAGTCAGGAGCCTCTTCTTAATAATATTAGACCAGGCTCTTCTTCAAATTGTTGGTTTTCAACCTTGGGGTTGTACCAAGATTGGCATTCCTGTGTCTCACTAGGCACTCCATGTCTTTTTTGCTTTTTATTCAGTTGTGTCGAGAAATACTATTCTGGGCTTTAGAAGGTAAAAAATCTATCCAATAAAACTCTGTTCTTTTTGCCTTGAATGAGTTTCTCTCTTACCAGCTTCCTCTTAATCTCTAAATTGCTATCGTCCTTCCTATTTTATCAGAGCATTTTCCCCAGGAAGTTGCCACTGATTTCCTTCACAATGACTTGACTATTTGTCCTCTGCTTCTAACATGTGGTTCCATTCTCTTGTGTCTGGTCTTCAACCATCAACAGATGAATGGTGTGCAAGGATCAGAAACATGTTCATAGAATGATGTCTGCTCTGATTTTAAGAGACATATGTTGGGTGAATGAGGACACCTATCTTTTGAAGGCATTCGTCCATTAAAAAGGGAACTAGTATATATTCTAATATCCCCAATGACGTAATCACCTTCTCTTCCTGACTACCCCAGAAATGTTGATGTGACAACTGATGTCCTCTCTGCTAGATACACAAAGGCCCAAAAGATACAGTTCTTGCATCAGTGTGTAGCAGACTTCCTTTTTTTGATTCCCTAACAGATTATATACATGACCTACATACAATCTGATTTAATTTGATTGCTCTTGGGAGATTGTTTAGTCAAATAAGAAAAGTCTTGTCAAGCCTAGACTCAACAAGCAAACTCTAGTCTTCAGGCTAAGTCTGTTTTGATGGAATTATAAAACATGACTTGGAAACATTGCAGTGAGCCTCCCAAGCACATCCCTTCCTGGCATCCACTCTCTTTACTTCCTGAGTATGTTCAATAGAATCTTAGAGTTGGAGGACAGATTTAAGTTTTGCAAGCTCTAGAGAGCAGGCATGATTGTGAGTGGATGACTGGGGAAGTAAAACGGCAACCAGCTTTAAGCCCAAAATATACACACTTCAGAGACTATTCTCATTGCTTCCTAGTGTCTAGACTATTCATAAAGATCACCTTTTATAGAACTGAGAATTAAATTTTGTCAATCTGGTCTTTTCTTCACTTTTGCTCTTAGCCCTATAGCCCTCTGACTGATGTGTTAGTAGTGACACTGGTTTAATCCTAGAGTTTCATTTCCAGAGGGGTTCCTTATCATTTTGATATTGCTCTTGGGAGCAGAGTAATAAACCTATAGACAAATTGAGTGTTGAAATGGAAATGTTATAGGGGAGAGGGAAAGAAGGTATGAGTTCTTGGTTCTGATCAAGGTGGCATTATGAATCGTACTTGGATGGAAAGAAAGAAAAAAATTAGTAGTAACTGTTATGGAAATGTTGTGAAATGGTGCCTGCCATCAATGGTTCCCATATTCATGCTCCACTGGTGGTTTTCCTAGGCTTTTTTGCACTAGGCCCTCCATGGAGTGGCTTTCTGATAACCCTTCCACTCACCTTGCCATGATTGGTTATCTTCTTCCCAGGGCTCCTCCCATTTTCTTTGAGTCTCAAAGCACCCAGCTTTGCTAGGGAAGCAATTCTTGTTCAGAGAGTAACAAACTTCTGTCCTAATCAAAGAAGTACGAAGTCTTGTGACAATAGACTTGTGGAGGGTGGGAAAGGTCCCTGGGGACAGGTGGGAGAGAGGAAACATGATGCCTTCTGGAAAGATCTCTGCTCACAGGAAGAGGGCCTGTTTGGCATCTGAGAACCAGGCAGGCAGGTCAGCAAATTAAATGGCAGTTTCCATTCGGAGCGAAGGAGTCCCAGCAAGTGGGGACTTGTATGTGAAGGCAGTTTGGGAAGAGAAGAATTTCATGTCAGTGTACATCCAACGCAGATTAGAATCTGTTTTTGTCACCTGATTTTTGCTCATTCATGATAGTGTGACTTCAGGACAAAGTGGACTCTTGGCGATAATGAAATCAGTTAGAAAATTGAGCAGGGCATGTGCTCTTTGCCTGCACCCACAACCTACTCAGGTTGTGTTGTGTGAATCATAAATACTTGAACTGAAAGCAATCAAGGCTTCCCTTAGACCTGAAAAAAATAATCATGGAACCAGTGAAACTTTCCTTTCTTTGAATTTCACTGTCTCTATAACTGAAGCCAGTTACTCTCAACTTTGAAAAAAAAAACCCATGTGGTTAATGTTATGCAAAATAAATA
>PVKC010044386.1:0-11598 GCA_004027635.1 Crocidura indochinensis | reverse complement strand
AAAGCAGGTACTGTGCCTTGGCCAACATGTAACTCATCTAACTTACCAACTTCAAATTCTGTTTATTGACGACTGTCTTTGAATTGTCCAGCTTCTTCCTAATTCCCAACTAACATCCTATGCTAAAATGTTGAATAACCAACTCTGATCCCTGTGTAATGACTTGCTAACATTCCTTGTTCTAGAGTTTGTGCCTTTTTAACTCTTGACTGAGTTCTTACTATGAACATCACACTTGGGGATTAATTCCCCTGAATAAGACAGATAAGGCTCTTTCCTCATCTGGAGTGTATATATAAATAGATGAGAAAGGCAATAATTATTGCTGCAGTGATTTTTTTATTTTGGATTTTGAGCCAAAACCAGAAGTGCTCAGAGGTTACTCCTGACTCTAAGTTCAGGGGTCATTCCCGAAAGTGCTCAGTGGACCATATGGAATGCTGGAGATGGAACCCAGGTTGAAGTTGACCATGTGAAAGACAAATGCCTTACCCACTAGGCTATATATCTGGGCCCCTAAATATGATCATTTTAAAAAATGAATTGGAATGACCGAAAACTCACTGGAAGGTCATTCTGGAAAGGAAGCACAAATGGTACTGCTCTGAAGAAGCTCTATCTGGGCTGAGGCCTGAAGGCTTATGCAACCACCAAGGCAGAGGAGAGTAATGTTTGATCACAGACCACAACACAATCAGAATTTAGTATAAAAACACAAGGAAGTACAAAGGAACTTCAGGTTGGGAGTCTCAGATTTGATGCCTGTTATCAGGAGTTCTTTCTGACATCTTTGGTGGGTAACAGACCTCAAAAAAAAAAAAAAAAAAACAGGTCGGAGAAGGAACCACTAGGACAATGATAATTGGAAATAATCACTCTGGACAAAAACTGGGTGCTGAAAGAAGTGATAGGCACGATACCCCTTCAGTAACCATATGGCAAACCACAGAGCCTAACAATAAAAAAGTGGGGGGAAGGAGGGAAAAAGGGATAGAGAAAGAGAAGTGAGAAAGAGAGAGAGAGGTATCTACTATAGTAGATGGGGTGGGTGGGAAACTTAGGACATTGGTGGTGGGAAGTGAAGTGTACACTGGTGAAGGGGTGGGTGTTAGAAAACTGTATGACTGAAACTCAACCATCAATAAATTTGTAACTGTATTTCATGGTTTTTCAATTGAAAAATAAAAGTGAGAAACAAAAGAGAGAGAGAGACAGGGAGGGTAGTTAGGCAACTGTGGCTATTGTCTTCCATAAAAATGACAATGGCTTGAAGTGGGAGGTGGCAACAAATTTAGGAACTGAATTTGAGCCACATCTTTTGACAGCATGCACAACGTGGGCCAGTGTCTTGGATACAGCAGCGGAACTGAACCCCAGTTGCACTGTCACCAAGGTCACCTACGGTGCTTTGGGCTCAGTGTGTGCTTTTCTCTATGTTTAAGAAACATCCATTCCCTAGACCTTTTGTTATTGTTTGGCTTTCACCATGAAGTCCACCCAAAGTGCTGTGCAATAAAAATCAGTGGGGATGATGAACAATTTCTCCCCAGGTGACCAGAAAGGCACCACTTGACTACACCCACTTATGGAGGAGGAAATTTTTCTATTCAGTTCATGGTTAACTAAGACCAGCTCTACCAGTTTAGGTCTAAAGGCAAAAGTAAGAATAACAAAAGGGCCCTTTTTCCCCCTTTCTATTTCAGTTCCACTTCTGCTTCTTCAAAGGGGATCCCCTGTTGCTACTGTTGCCTGATTAGGAGGAAACTTAAGAACAAAGCAAAACACTCATGTTCTCTCATAAAAAAAACTGGAGGCAGAAAGTGCAAAAAGAAAATTAAGTAGCAAATAAAATCAAAATTTCTCCTTAAAAATGGAATGGGTTTTAGAAGCAAGAAATGCCACTTCAAGAACTGAATGATCAGTCTTAGTTCACTTGGCAATGTGGAATATTTTTCTTGCAGGGCTACTTGGTAAAGGATCAGTGCAGGGTAACTTTTCTCACATCAGGTGCCAAGAATGTTTGGACACTCAATTTACACTTCATTTAGATTTTTGCTCTTTAAAGCATTGACTTCCTTAACAATAACTATTTAGTTCGTTTATTTGGGCCACACCTGGCAATGCTCAGGGGTTACTCCTGGGTCTGTGCTCAAGAATCACTCCTGGCAGGCTTGGGGGACCATATGGGATGCTGGGGATGGGACTCAATTGACTGTGTGCAAAGCAAATGCCCTGCCCCTTGTGCTATTGCTCTCCCCCTTGACAATGAATTTTTTTTTGCTTGGACCACACCCAGAAGTACTCAGGGATCACTCCTTGCTTTGTGCTCAGGCATCACTTCTGGGAGGTTGGGGGTTAGGTTAAGGAGATTAGGAGAGAACTTATGTGGTGCCAGGGATCAAACCTTGGTGAGCTGTGTGTAAAGCAAGTGCCTTACCTGCTATATTGTGTCTCCAGTCCACAATTTTTATTGACTAAATTAATTTTTTTGTTTTTCAAGCAATAATGTTTGAGAATATAAGTAACCCCTTTCCCTGCCATATTATGCTACGACACAGGAGTTGAAGAACAATGAATCAAAGTTCAGAGATTGAAAATATACACTAACAAATTAGTGTGAAAGTCAGAGAAAGGAAAATGAAGTCTTAGAGTTCCTCAAAATTGTTGTGATTCTATTTTTTTGTTTTTGTTTATGGGCCACATCTGGCTGTGCTCAGTGGTTTTTCCTGACTGTGTGCTCAGGAATCACTCCTAGCAGGTGCAGGGGATCATATCGAACGCTGAGTACCAATCCCAGGCCAGCCACCTGCAAATCCCCTACTGGCTGTGCTATTGGTCCAGCCCCATCAAAGTTTCTGCAATTCTTTTAACATCACTGAAGAGCTTCAAACGTGTTGCCATTACCTTGGTTAACAAGAGGAAAAATAGGAATATCAACAAATTAAGGAGATTTGACAATCTCCCTAATCTTCATAGTAAAGATCATCTCAGCTCTGGGTGCTCAACCCAATGACAAAAACTTTAACTTTTTCCAATACATAAATAATGCTCTTTTGGAAAATCTGAACAACTATGATTCCCAGAATACATTTTCTACACTGTTTTTTTTTCCACATTTTCCACATTTTTCTCCATATTACTTGGTGATCCTGGATTTTGAGATGACATGTATAAAATAGTCATAAAAGGCAGCACTCTACAGAGTCTTTAATATAAAGACTAATGTCAAGGAATAAATAGTTTATTTTGTTTTTCTTCATGACTCCTATCCGCATAGTTCCAGTGGTGGAAAGAGGAAGTTGTTATTTGGATTTTTCAGCCTCATTTTCTTTTTATCTGATCAGAGTAAGAAAAACAGTTGGGAAAGTTTCTTATATAAATATTGATTCTGGGACAGGTCCCTCCAGTGGAACACGTACACAGGAATGACAGCTTCTGGGACTAAGGTGGGGGGGGGGAACTAGATGTTTGCTCTGCCAACACAAACCATTGCCTTGCTTCTCAATACACAAAGTCCTAATATCATGAAAAGGCCTCTGAAAATAACTTACCACAACACAAGACCCAAGTACAAACTCTATGGCATATATTCTGTAGAGTCAAAATGCATAGATAGTCCATGGATCTCTGTAGATCAATTATCAAGCAGAAGTGGTAGCTTGATTATATCCATTGTAAGATAGCCAGGAGAGATTCTAGATGAGCTGCTGTTGACAGCATCTAGAGATGAGGGTTAGTCTTGCTATTATGTTCTTAGAGCCCTGTAGATGAGAATAGGATCTTCCTCTCTATGATTTACTAGGACCATTGCTAAGAAAAGGTCTATTTAGTTTGTCAATACTATAATTTAAACATAAACTGGGTCAATGTCTTTTGTTTTTGGTTTTTGGTTTTTTTGGGGTCATACCTGGCCACGCTCAGGGGTTACTCTGAGCTCTATGCTCAGAAATTGCTCCTGGAAAGCTCAGGGGACCATATAGGATGCTGGAATTCGAACCACCAACCTTCTGCATGCAAGACAAATGCCTTACCTCCATGCTATCTCTCCGGCCCCAAATTTTTGTCCTTCTTCATCTTCACTCTCCTCCCCTTCTTCTTCACTACTTTCAGCTATCTCTCCTTGGGCTTTACATAATTATATGAACTCACCAAGTTCTAATAGTTCTACAGAGGTACAGCACAAAGAGCCTCACAAGCCAGGATTGTAAAGTACCAGGAGATGGTAGTCCAGAGCAGACTTTAAAAATCAGCTCAATTTGTTGTTTCTTTTGTTTGCTTTTTTGTTTATGGTTTGGGGCCACACCTGGTGGTCATTCCTGGCTCTGTGCTCAGAAATTGCTCCTGGCAGGTACAGGGAACCATATGAGATGCCAGGATTTGAACCACTACCTGTCCTGAACCATCTGAATGCTAGGCAAACACTCCACTGCTGTGCTATCTTTCCAGTCCCAGCTTGTTACTTCTTGATTTGCAAACGAAGCCAATATTTATGATTATTTTTTGGTGGACCGATTAGCAAATGCTGATCTAGCAATGCTTAGAATTACTCCAGTAGGTGATGTTGAGGGGCAATATAGGGTTGACCTTATGCAAGGCAAGCATCTTATCTGCTGTATTATCTCTTGTCTCACTCCTTAACATAAAATCTAATCACAGACAGAAGCTTAGCATTTTGGAAGAAATCAGTCATCCTTAAGCCCAACTCCCTAGGGAACTTTTCCAAGAAGTAACATTTTCACTATTGTCCTATATTTGACTCAGACACCATTTTTGCACTAAGGAAGCTCCTTCATGAAGGTTTTATCTCAGTATTTCTCAAATAGAGGGGCGTGCTCCCCGTGGGGGTGAGAGGCTCTGTAAAGGGGGCACATTTGACCCTGGCAAACACTGTCATAACAAGCCCCATGTTTATGTCTCTGTATTTCTCTGGAGCTAAGAGTTGTTGTGTCCTGCTTCAAATCCCGCTTCGAAAAGCTATGCATTGCAAAACGTGCTCATTGTAGCCATTAATCCAGACATCACCTCCGATTAAAAAATCAGCTCAAATTATTTTATATATATATATTTTTAGGCTAATGTTTTTTTAAATGAAGATACTATTTACAGTCACGAGGGGGGGGGTGCAAAAATGTTTTCTTCTTCCTAGGGGGGCATGACAGAAAATAATTGAGAAGCAATGTTTTATCTGATGTTGACACAACTTGAAGAGTAAAAGGATTACTGTTGAATAGATGATGACTTAGAAATTCTCCAAATCTTCTGTGAATGTTCACAGAAGTGAGCATAGAGTTAGTCAAATCGATACATCCACAAACCCACCCATGGTGACCCTGACCAGCAGTTGTTTTCATTTATTCTCTTATATGGGGCCAGGGGAGGAAATACTTATGTCCAGGGTTTATTCCTAGGGAATAAGCTGGGGAGAAAGACTCTGCAATATTAGGGATCTAAGAAGGGGGGTAGTCAGTTGCTTTTGATAACATTCAGGGATGAGGCACAGACCATGTTAGGTAGCAATAAAAAGGATGGGAAATACTTGTAGGGATTAAGGACTCAGTGGTAAAGCTCCGACAACTGGCACAAGATCTCTAGCCAGATCCCTGACACCCCTGCTCGCCAGTGTCACAAAGTGTTCCCAGATGCACTAGTGCCACTTCTCAGGTGCACCAAACCAAATGTGCAGTAGAAGGGACCGGAAAAGACAGGAGATCCAGAGACAGGGATGAGGAAAACATTTCAAAGATCAAAATGAGTCAACCACAATGAGTCAAGCTACTTGTGTCTCCCCCATGTGAAGAGCTGTGGATGAGACTGGGTTCTTATGCATGTTCCATCTGCGTTGTGGGTACATGGATATTAAGAAAAATCTAAAGATGCATCCAGGTGGCAGGAAGCAAGCCCTGCTTCCTCATTACTTCAACATTCAGTTATTTCCTTGTCCCATTCCCACAGAGGAGCCTCAAGAATCATTTCAGAAGACTCTTCCAGCATTTAATCTGCATGCAGCCCGGGGTCCATTTTCTGGTAAACTACAGACACCAACTCACAGTCATACATGCTAAGTGAGCACATTTGCTGCTTTGTGAACACACACATGCTTCAGGTAGTTCCGATCTCTCTGGCCTTACAAAAGTATAGGGAAGAGAGAGACTGCTGCCTTAACCTTCTCCCTTTTCTCAAAGGTTAACATTTGAACTGAGATTGCTCAGCTTCATTAATACACAGCCCTAACCCAAAATTCTCTCCTCACAGAGCAGCACCAGTTTTTAAATTTTTATTTTCAGCCCAAATCTTATCTGTCCAGAGGCTGAATCTGAAATTATTGTTTGAAAACTGCTGACTCCCTTGCATCCTTGAATACCTGAAAAAAAATGTGTTTCCCTGCAGGCTCTATTCTCTCAGGGCCTCTTTCTGATTTTATCAGTTCCTGGGGTTTCAACTTTCACTGTTCTACAGGTCAGTCCTTCATCTCTGTCTCTATCCCTGGCTGCCTTGTCTTGTCCCATCCCATGTGAAATCATTTGATTTCACACCATCACAATTCTGTTCTTGCATCTCTGGCCAAGCCATGAGGAAGGGGTAATGGCACAAAGCTTTAAAGAGCCTCTGCATTGGGAGCACAATCCTTTTGAATCCCAGAACTCATCTTCAGCTGCAATTTACCAATGGTCTCTTCCTGGGGTCAAAATTTGCATGTAGATCATTCCCAGGCATCTCAAATACTCCCTGACTCTTAGTGAACCCTGGCACTTCTACCTTGCAGTGCTTCCATCATTCTACCTCCATGCCACTGTCAGAGCTTTTGACCTTTCCACTGTGGGCCACCTCTATGACCTCCCAGCCAGGATCTCCCTTGATCTATGCACCACACAGAACCAGCCAAATACCAGTTCAAAAATCTGAGTCTTATCATGCCATTCCCTCTCCCATGCCACTTCCCTATAAACCCCTGCCTCTCTTCATCTGAGAGTTGGAGACCTATGCAAGAATTCAGCAGCGACTTATTTTTTGGCCCAATCCCAGCTTTCTGCTGCAGTAGGCTTCCATCTTAGCCCAGAAATGTGTGGGATTGAGGGCTTTGCCACTAGAGATTTCCACTCCATTAATTATTGGCTAGTTCTTAGGCAAAAACCTCATCCTGGTTTTGAAGATGAGATCAAGAGATTGAGGCCTTAGACCCTTCCTCTTCATGATATAGCCCCATAAATTTCTAATTGCAGCTTAGGAAGCTTAGGTGCCCTTGTTTGTCAGGTGATAGTCTTATTTGATGGATTCTCCAGCTAAAACATGAGCTGTCCAGTGAAAGTCTCAAGAGTCCTTAGTACCCAATGTTCCAGACAGAATGACGAATCAGCATCAGGATTCCTCACAGCCAGAGAGAATACTTTCATAATTCTTTTTCACTAGAACACTGCTACGAAAGAATGGGTAATTAAATAAATGAAATCAATTGCAAAAGCAACAATTAGAAGGTGTATATGCAAGCCACACACAAAAACATACACATTCAGAGTCACATGTAATTTGGATTAAGGAAAGGGTCAGATCATGAATGGGCTTTCCAGAATAGATTCGTGTGTGTGTGTGTGTGTGTGTGTGTGTGTGTGTGTGTGTGTGTGTGTGTGTTTGAAGCAAGGTAGTTTTTATGGAAACTTACTTAGCAAGATGTAAGTGGAGAGGACTGAAGAGATAGCACAGCGGTAGTTAATTTGCCTTGCATGTGGCTGACCCAGGACAGACCTGTGTTCAGATCCCAGCAACCCATGTGGTCCCCTGAGCTTGCCCAGAGTGATTTCTGAGCACAGAGTCAGGAGTTACCCCTGAGTACTGCTGGATGTGGCCCCAAAACAAAAAAAATTGCTCAGAAATCGCTCCTGGCTTAGGGGACCTATGGGACCCTGGGGGATCAAACCACGGTCCGTCCTAGGCTAGCGCTTATAAGGCAGATGCCTTACCCCTTGTGCCACTGCTCCAGCCCCCCAAAAATTAAAAAAAGTATGTGGAGAGAGAGAAGGAAAGTATGTTCCAGAAAGGACACAGGTTTTTCCAGAGTGGAAGAAAAATGCTTCCAAGAAAATACAGAGCTCAAAGAGCAAGAAGAATGGGTAGATCCTGATAGGTAGAGAGTTGGCATCACTACAGATGAGAAGGAGAAGAGAACCTGAATGGAATCCAAGGAAAAGTGAACAGAGCAGTGTTCCAAAACACTGGACACCAAAATGGAGAAATTATTTGGGCTTAGAGGTTAGGCCAGGAAGTTGGAGGTTATTCAGCTGCAAGTGAAGTGATGTGAGCAAAGAAGATACTGCTGTCACAATACTACACTGACAGCTCAGGAGACCTCCCACACAGACTCTAAAGAGGGAGAATCCAGACTCTCTCGAATCTCCCAAAAGTTCTGGCATATCTGATGCATGTGTTCCAACACTGCCAACATGTATTAAAATTTACTCAGGGGCAATGAGAAACAGTTTCTGAAACAATGAATGTTGTTTCTTAGAATAAAGCAATGGTTTGCTTTTGAATCATTCCATTTGGTAACTTTTCTAATGCTCTTAATTCTTCATTCTCCCCACACTTAGGACATTTCGCATACACTTACAAAACACGGATCTGAGGAGGCACAAGAAAAGTGATTTTGGAGCTTGATTATGCACCAATATGAAACGGATTCATTGAATACCCCCATACCAACGAGCCCCAATCAAGTGTCCTGGCCTCCATATTACAGAGGACAAGTCCCCTAAGAGAACAAGAGAGGAACAATGCAGAAAAACCACAAGTAACCAGTGCTGGCCAGGGGCAATATAAGCCAGAGCTCAGACAGCTCGAAGTCTGACTCAAACAGTGTCAATCAAAGCAGAAGGGCTCAGGGGTACTGTGGGTGCCAAGGACCCTCACACACCAGGGATGAAAGGATCTTAGAGTAAGGGTTCAAGTCAGGAAAAACATACTAAAGAGACCCAGGTTTGAAATCTAATACCTAATATGGTCCCCTGGACCTGCCAAGGGTGAGCACTGAACACAGATTCAGGAGTAAGCCCTGAGCACTGCTGGATATGGTTCAAAACCACCTAGAACAAAAATAATTTGTCTTACTATTGCCACCCCCCAAGAGTGTTGTTTGGGTCTAGTGTGAGGGCCTGAGGGTTCAGTGAATAAATGAATTTTTGATGAGCTAAGTCACTAAAGTTATAAGACTAATTCCAAGATGAGCTGACTCATTATGTCTAACAAAAAAAAAAAAAATGAGACAGTGGCACCAACAAGGACACAGGTACAAGTGCTAACTAAGCCTGAATTCTACCTAAAAGTGGGATCTGGAGACCCAGGTCAGAGATGTCCCAAGTGCCAAGAGCCTCGTCTGAGACTGTCTTCTCAGGCCATATGGATATACCACTCTCAGGGGAGCAAAGGATCCTGACCTTGGACCTCCAAACTCCACTGCCAGCAAGAAGGGTTCTTGGTTTTGCCATGCTTACTTCCTTACACATTGCCATGTTTTGTATATGCTTCCTTGGACAGAAGCAAAGATTATTCCATCTTCAAAACTAGGATCTAGAAACAGGCCTTTTAAACATGAAACACCACTGAAAAATCAAAGAAAACAAGCATGAACGAAGCAAGTGTGCCTAGTGTTGCCCGCCATGCATTCTTCTCTACTGATGTCAGAACGGAGGAAAATGGGTGATGGTTCTAAAAACTACTTTGTTTCAAGTGGTATAAATATAAGCTCAATCTTGTGTCTTGGGGAGTCATGTTATTTCTAGAAAACAGTCACAGGATAAAGTGTAAACTTCCTCTGTTGATATTTTAGAATATTTCACTGAAGAGTTAAAGATTCATTTCCCAAAATGTTTGCACTGTCAATGGATGAAAGATTAGTCAGTCTCTACCATTTTGGCCAAAAGAAGAACCAGACAAGCCTTTTTAGTTATACTGATTCAAAATTTGCCTGCAGTTTACAAGGATATGGTTTAGATTCAGTTGCATTTAAGTGTGTGTTGGTGGGGGGGGGGGAGAGCAAGATTAAAACCACTTTCACCTTTAAGCCCCTGCAAAGGCATATCCAAATGTGTGTTCCTGCTAACTCTTCATGGCAACTTCACTCAGAATGTTTGTTCATTCCTGCCTCTACCTTCCAAATAAAACGTGGTAATCATTCTCTTCATTTACAAAGCTTTTTTACTACCACTGCCATACGAGCTTTGCAAATCTGTTCATATTCTCCTGAGAAGAATCCCCATTCACAGAGAAAAGCCATGAAAAGTCAAGCAAGCCACCAATAAGTATGTGAGTAGCAGAAGTAGAAATGACCCTTGACATTTCATGTTTGGTTAGTGAGACCTTTATGAAAACACGAGCCCACTCTGCTGAGACTGCAGAAGACACTGTATCTACCTTAATGATTCCAGACAGCAAAAGAATGGTCAGCATCAGCCTCAGAACATGAGTCAAGTTTATAAGGCAGCTGCTTTCTGCCACTGAGCCACCCCAAAAGCCCAGAAATATTTATCCAAAACAATCTATTCAATTCTATATTCTCATCACCAAGCAAAAATTCTTAAGTCAAAATGCATGGCATATGTTTGACTATATATGACATAAGTGTGACTATGCATGTCTTATGTATGACTACTCTCACTGACTCTAGGGCAAAATGTCTCCTGGGTTTCATGTCTGGAAAACACATTCCAATCAATGCATGTGGTATTTAACTTCAGAACATTGAGAGCCACTCTGCAAAAAAAAAAAAAAAAGCAAACATCTAGAGTCAGTTTGTGTTTTGAAGGAAACTGAATTAGAAACTTGCAGATGCTTCTGTGTTGCGTAAATTTGAAGTAAATTCTACTTATCATAACAGCATCATCACTTCACTCTGCTAGAATTTGGTCAAATCACATCATGTCCTTTACATTCTTTACTTACATACACGTACATTCTGTGCCTAAGACTTTCCGGTTTTACTGAGAACAGCTCCATTTTCATGGTTGTTTATACAATTAGACATTTAATGTGATGAATGATGGACAATAGTTTGGTCTTATGGCTGAGACAAAGATTTCCCTTGATAGCTCTTATGTATCAAAACAAGTGACAAAGAAAGTGTTCCCTGAGTTTGAAGACAGGGGAAAGGCTTTAGGTAGGTTTTCACACAACAAAGAGACAAAGAAAGGACCAAAGTTAGAAAGGTGCATGAAGTTATCAGCAACAGTGGTGCCCGCATTTTTGCTGACTAGATAGATGGCAGTTCTATTCATTTCAGAGAAATGAATCTGAGGTCCTTAAGATGTGAGCTGCAGGTCTCAAAGGGCTCTCAATTACCACAGTTGGATCTGTCCTTTTAGAACAAAAGGAAGCTGAGGCTGAGGGTGTCTTAGCAGAGCAAACCCTAGCAGGTTAGAAGTCAACCAATGCCTGATTACAGGCCTGGAATGGCTACATTAGGTCTAAGTTTCTGTTTATCCAGTGGCACAATTCCCTAACTTCCTTATATTAAAGGTGTATTTCCTATCCATAGGGATGACTTTAACCTTTGTGATGACTTTCTATTTCATTATCAGAACATCATCTTTGATTATTTCTTTAAACAATCTA
>PVKC010044385.1:0-11594 GCA_004027635.1 Crocidura indochinensis | reverse complement strand
ATATGAGGAAATACTGTAATTTTAAAAACTCACATTTCTCTGAGTTTTCATTCTAGATCACTGGCAATTTCTTCTTATTTCTCTGACTCTAATAAATACAAGAATACAGTCTAGGGAAAGTTCAGGACCAAAACCAGTTACCCTTTTTTCTTTATTTAGCTCAGAGATCATCAAACTACTTCATGCGAATCAAATCATACATACCAACTAATTTTTATTTATACATTAAATAAAATAATTATCCAAGCATAACACAATCACACCTATTTGGTAATTATTGCCACAATACTTTACAATCAAAGTAAAGCATTGAACAATTACAACCAAGACCAGATGGTATTAATGACTTTTTCTAATAAAGGTTTCCCAAGCCCTATTCAAGGATAGGGAGCTCAGGTCCATAGCCTTAAATCTGTGTACAAACCTGTCAGTTCTGGGTAACTGAACACATGAGAATGTACCATAGGAAAACACTATACTACTTTACAGAACTTTAGAATAGCTTCTATTAAAATGACAAAAGAAAATAATAACAACCATTAGCAATGGTGTGGAAAAACTTGAACCATAATATATTTTTGGTGGTCATATAAAATAGTCTGCATAGTTGCGTTTGAAAGTTCAGTACTTTCGTTAGAAGTTTAATATAATTTCACATGTGTGGCAATTCCAGAGCTATTAATCTACAAAATAAATACTAACAGACTTAGAGATAGCTTCAAACGGATATTTATAGCAGCATTATACATATAGCTTATATCTTGTGTGCAATCCAAAAGCACATCAAATGGTAAAGAGTTTTAAATATTGATTTGAGCGCATAATATTCTTCAGCAACAGAAAGTAATGACATGCTGATTGGTACCTGCTACAACATGGATAAGCCTCAGAAACATTATGCCTAGAGAAAGAGGCAGAAAAAAAGAACATCAATTTTGTGGCTCCATTTAAGTAAAATGTCCAGAAATAGTAAATCTATATGACAAAAAAATAGAATATTAGTCACCTGGGGCTGAGAGTATAAAAGAACTGATTATAAGTAGGAATAAGAAATATTTGGGAGATGATGGAAGAGTGCCAAAACTGGATTTCATGATCACTATACAAATCTGTAAACTAATAATATTTCACTGATTTTTTACATAACATTAGTGAATGTTAGAGACATAAATTCTACATTAATAAATATAAGAAAGTGGGGCCCGGAGAGATAGCACAGCGGCGTCAGTCTTGCAAGCAGCCGTTCCAGGACCAAAGGTGGTTGGTTCGAATCCCAGTGTCCCATATGGTCCCCGTGCCTGCCAGGAGCTATTTCTGAGCAGACAGCCAGGAGTAACCCCTGAGCACTGCCGGGTGTGGCCCAAAAAAGCCAACCCCCCCCCCAAAATAAATAAATAAAAGAAAGTAACAAATAAAAAAAGGTCACTTTTTTCAGAGACAAACTGAATTTCTAGAGGAAATGAAAGAATTCACAAATCAATTTCAACAAAAATCTTATAAAATCATTAGTATTAACTAATAAATTTTATGATTTATTTTTTGGGGGTCACACCCAGCAGCACTCAGGAGTTACTCCTGGCTCTATGCTCAGAAATCACTCCTGGCAGGCTCGGGGGACCATATGGGATGCCAGAATTTGAAGCCAGGAGTAATTTGAAGCACTGTCCTTCTGCATGCAAGACAAATGCTTTTACCTCCATGCTGTCTTTCCAGCCCCAATTTTATGATTTATTAAGCTTTGGTTAAAAGACTCATAAAATAACTGAATTAACAATAACAGTGATCAAAATATACTGAGTTTTCTAGAAGTCAGAAACTATTTTAAACGTTTTGCATTTGTTGACACATGAAACAGAAACCATTTCATATCCATTTTAGAGACGAGAAAAGGATGATCCAGAGAAATAGTACAATGAGTAAAGTGCTTGCCTGCATAGAGCCAACTGGGTTCAATCTCATCCCATGAAGTCCCCTGAGTACATAAGGAGTGATCCCTGAGTACAGAGCCAGGACTAAGACCTGAACAAAGTCAAGTATGATCCAAAAATCAAGCAAACAAAACTAGAGACAAAAAAAATGAAATATAGGAAAAAAAGCAACATGATCAAAATAATAATAATAATAATTATATCAACATACTCAAAAATAAATTTTGAAATGCTAAATAACATTAGCCTTCATTAAGAAAAATATATAACATCATATATATACAGTGTGTTTATTATAAATAGTATATTTAAATACACTATAGTGCATTTTTTTACTTATTTTTAAAATAGTATATTTAAGACTGCTTTTTAAGTTGGGACTAGAGTACAGAATGAAAGGTGCATGCCTGGCACACAGCTAACTCAGGTTTGATCAATCCCCGGAACCCCATATGACCCCCCCCGATATCCACCAGGAATAAGAGCTTAACACAGACAGTTATGTTTCAAAAAAATCAAAACAACATAAACTAAAAAAGAACTTAGTAGTAAGAAAAGAAGAGCAACACGATCAGTAACTAATACATATTCACCAAAAGACTTAATCATTAAAACAAAACAAAAAAAAACACAAAAAAACTTTATAAACCCATCATCTATCTAATATACTTCTCTGCTCAAAGAAATAAAGAAATGTCATAGTACTATAAGTAAAAATAACTATTATATTATGCAAGTCATGCATGAACACACAAACATACACACCAAGTTACATATAACAAAAAAACTTTCTAGTACAACGGATTGCAAAACTAGAAGCAAATCAGTGCTCCTATATACGAAAAGTACAATGACACAAGATGTGACAGCAGTGTGTCTTATCTTTTTCATATAAAAGTTTAATTATAAATTTCACATACCAGTAAACAATGAATAGAAAACTTGGGGACAAAAATTTCTAGTCATCTTCCAGGAATATACACTCAAACTTAAATATAGTTTTAAGCAAGGGAGCTGATAAATGAACAACCTTTGATGTCATTAACATATTTTAAACTAAAGTAGTACCTCATATAAATGATCCGTAAGCCTATAATATCTGACAACAATGTATTTTAAAATGCCTAATAAAACAAAATATTCAGACTACAGATCAAACAAGATATATAGCTAAAACTAGATTGACTCTCAATACCTTTGCATGCTAAAACTAAAAAATAACCACATCAGCAATTTCTGTCTAAATGATATATTGATGATAAACTACAGTAAAAATGGTACTACAAAATATGCCATTTATAACTAGTAATATATGTTTCTAAGTGCAGACAAGTTTCTGTCAGTTAAATTGCTTTTTATATAGAAATAAAATTTTTATGTATCAACTTTTGTGTACTGGCTTTACATTAGTAATATGTATATTTAAGGCACTGTTTTAAATCTTAAGAACCATTCCACAACTGAAAATTAGTTTCTATCCATATTTGCTTAGCATGTCAGTCAATACATCAACAATAAATGCATGATATATATATATATATATGAAAACCAGCCTATAGTTAAACATTATAGATCTATACCCAAATATGTTAGTCTCCTAAGTAATAGAACTATGAATAACCCTCATAATTCAACACAGATTATGGTAAGAACCATTACAGTAGCACAAGTTCATTTTTGTTGTCAAAGAACCTGTAAATGTTTGTTGCCTACATTATGAACAATATCACTCACCTGCAACAAAAAAGCAAAAGACAAACATATTTTTTTGTAAAAAAAAATCTAATGGGTAACTTAAGTAACACTGTGGAAATGTCAGGATTATCCATAAAAATTAAAATTCACAATAACAAAAAGTATTCTTTTAAGAGCAACCAGGTAAAATTCAACTACATTTGCTAAAATAATCTTAAACTGAAAAAATAACTATGATGTGCTACTAATAGTTTGTCTTCCAAATATGTATCAAACTTTAAAACTGGGGAGAAAATATAAAATTCTAAGTACTCTTTTAAAATGGGGGCGGGGGTACAAGTTGATGCTCTCTACCAACAGCTCATACTAATTTTGGAATACATACTTTGGAATATGGAGAAAAACAGTACAAGATTTATAGATTTACTAATCTGTAACTTACTAATCTGAGACTTAATTTTTACAAGTTTTTAAAATATAAAATCATGATTTAAAATAGTATTAAAAATAAAGGGGCCGGGCGGTGGCGCTGGAGCTAAGGTGCCTGCGCTAACCTAGGACAGACCACGGTTCGATCCCCCGGCTCCCCATATGGTTCCCCCCCACCTTCCGTGCCTGCCAGGAGCGACTTCTGAGCAAATGGCCAGGAGTAACCCCTGAGCGTCACTGGGTGTGGCCCAAAAACAAACAAACAAAAAATAGTACTAAAAATAAAGTTTTAGGCTTAGAAGGCTACCATACCACACCCCTCTCCAGTGTGCCTACATATCTCCACCATTTTCCTTAGGCCCTTTTTGCCCCCCCCACCCAGTTGATAGTCACATATCTGCTGTCAATATTGCTAGATTTCTGTTGATTAACCATTATCTAAGCACTTGCTATTGTGTTGTCACATATGAATGAGATTATCCAATATTTGTTTTTCTCTTTCTGACTTGTCTTGATTAACCTAACACACTCCAATTCAATCCAAGATACTACACAATGCAAAACCTTGTCTTTTGCTTGTACAGTTATAGTTACTTCATTGGCTATATGCAATTTCTTTGTCTACACATTGGATGTAGGGCACCTCAGCTGTTTTCACATATTAGCAATTGCATACTGTTCTGCAATGAACACAGGTAAACATGTAAGTTTATGAAGTTCAACAACAATAACAACAAAAACCCATAAAAATATCTTAGAACTGAAAAATTTTCACAGAAAAAATAGTGGTGCACAACAAATGTTTCATCCTCATTTATTATTAGGGAAATGCCAATAAAAAATCAGAACATTATACCATCTTATACTATTGTTAATAGGTTATATCAAAAGGGCAACACATAGGCAGAAATGATAGTATAATGGTTAAGACACTTGCCTTGCACATAGGAAACCCAGGTTTGATCTCAACCACTGCCAGAAGTTATTTACTGAGCCTTGCTGGGTATAGCCCAAAAATACAAGGAACATAAAAAACAAACAAACACACACAAAAAAGATGACAAATAACCAGTGCTGGCAGGGAAGGGGCAGAAAAAAAATTGTATCATCAAGCATTGTTAATAATACTGCCTGCCCTCTGGTTTAACCTCTATGGAAACAATATAGACACTTCTCAAAAATTAAAAATAGCTTTTCCATACAAGACAGCCAAGAAGACACCATAAAGCAGAATTTCCAGGGCCCAAACACGGTAAGGGCCCCACCCAATAAGATGTGTGCTCATCCCTGCTGTGTTTTGGGCACCAGAGAGCCATTATAAAAGACTGCTGTCTTGCTCACTTTCTGCTTTTCTGCACAAGAGAGCCAAGAAGACGCCATCAAATTCAAAAATTAAACATAGGACTTCTTGGGTCAACAGTAATTCTACTCCTTAGCATACATCCCAAGAATGCAGAGATTGTGATATGAGAAGACTAGAAGATTAGAATCTGTAGAACAGAGTAATGATGATAAGTAAACTACATAAAAGAAAAAATAAAGTAACCAATACATATGCATCTAAAATTGAGAATGATAAAACATAGGAAGCAGAAAAATAGAACTAGAGGGCAAAATAAATAAACCTACATTCACAGAGAAAAATGCCAGCACTCGTTCCTCAGTAATCAGTAACAAAAAACAAAAAACAAAACAAAACAAAAAAAGAATACTATGTATCACCATCACAAATTTTTCCTAATTGACATATTGTATTTCATCCAACTGCAGAATACACATTATTTTTAAATGTACATTTTATGTCAATAAATGATCATATCTGGGTTTTAAATAAAGACAGGGATAAGTCTAAATATTTTTTAAAAGATTCAGATCACTCAATATTTTCTTTGACTGTAATAGAATTAAACTAAAATTGGGAATCACATATTTTGCTTCTAAGAAAATAGTTGAAAAAATATAAGGGAAAACAGAAATATATAGAAGTAAATATATAGAAGTAAAATAGAAAGTGTAACATATCAAATTTTGTGAGGAAAAGCTTATATAGTCTGAAGTACTGCTTCACAAAATATGCAACACAACAGATTCACCATGCAAGATTTTAAATATCCCATTGCACCCAATATCGTATTAAACAATTAAGACAATATGCCTTAGTTTGGTATATAAGCATTAATAATTTTTAGAATGCATACATAATTTCAATTTGTAACAAATTTGGTTGGAAGGGAAACACATAGCTTATAAAAAATTTTTCAGCTCAATAAAGTAGAAAAAATGAAGCAAATTAAACCAAAGTACATAAAATAGATGAAATAATATAAGTAAATCATCAAAGAAATTAAAAACAGATGACACAACAGCTGCTTTATTGAAAGTACTATTTTAAATGATAAATTTCTATTAGAGCAATGAAGGGAATAAAATAAAGAGGATAAATTATAAACACCAGAAATCATTGTGGACATTTCACAGATGCTGCAGGCATGTTAAAACAATAATAAACAATATTATGAACAATTTTATACCAATATCCTTAATGATTTAGATTAAATAAATAAATTGCTTTCCTTAAAAGGAACAAGTTATAAAACTAATTCAAAAGAAAAAGACAATCATCAATCTCAAAACTGGAATTTATAATTGTGTCTTCTCATGAAGAAAATTCCAGGACCAGATGGCTTCACTGGCAAATTCTATCAGATATTTAAGGAAGAAGTGAAATAAACCCTACATGAGCTTCTTCAGAAATAGATTGAAAAAAAGGAATAGTTTCCAACTTATTGTATGAAGTCACAAAATCAGATGTATATTCCAGAAAAAGTGATAGACCAAAATAACTCATGAATATGAAGTTATTTAATAAATCATTGCTAAATCAAATTTAGCAGTGCATAAAAAAGCTAATTCATCACAATCAAGTATGGATTACCCAGGAATGCAAGAATTATATAATCTATAAATAGCCAATCAAAGTAATTCACCATATCAAAAGATCAAAAAGCAAATCAACTAAAATTATATGAGCATATGATAGCTGTAAGAGAAAAAAATAACAATATTCAGAAAAATAGAAAAGTGAGACTACGTGGTTCTAACTGAAAAATAAGTCTCATGAAAACAGAATAGCTTTATTTTTGTGAAGCAAGATAGCTTTTATTGACTAAAACTTACTTAGAAGAACACAGAAAATTAGATGGGAAAGCTGCACAGAAGCTCTCCAAATTCAATGAGCCAAAACAGTAACATGAAGGCTCAACTATCACCTAATAGCTCAGTAAATCCTCAGACAATGATTTTAGTAACACCATTGTGATATATATGCATATATATATATATATTTAAAAGCATTATAAAATACATAATTTTGTGCCGTTAATGTAGCAGAGTTGGGAGTAGGTAGAAAGCGGGACACTGAAAAGGGGAAGGTCACACTAGTGGTGCAAACTGGTATTGGAACGTTGATTTCCTGAAACAACTGTATCATGAATAACTTTGTAAATCACAGTGTTTAAATAAAGCTTACCATTAAAAAAATAACTTGATTAAAAAGATGTGAGAGGAGAAAAAGAGGGGAAATGTATTGAAGAAAGAACACAGTCTTCTCCAGAGTGGAAACAGGAAAAGAAACAGACAAGCAAGTGAGATACTGACATACATATTCAAAGGAAAAAATAGTCTTGAGAGAACAAGTCATATTCCAGTTTTATTTTTATAATTGCCTATCAGTTGCATGTACACTTTTTATTATCCTGCTTTGTAACACTTACACTGGATCTTTAATCATTTTTTCTTTACAAGTTACCATGACATTACATTTTGTCAGTAAATGATGCTACATGAGCAATGCAAGGGCTTTTCTTGACAAATCCAATATACCTTATTCTTTGCTTGCTCTCTTTTAATTGCCAACACAGTTATAACCAATGAAAGTCCAGTAGCATGAAGCGGCATCCCCAGAAATAACTTTCAATTAGTCTATCAGCAATCTAGGAAGTTTCACCAAAATGTCTCATAGATGTCCAAAAAAATAAGTTTCCCAGAAAATGTTGGTAGTATCCCCAAGTATATCTTTCTTTGAAGTTCCTCGAGGATTGGCTCACTACCACCACACACCACAAGAGCAAGAAGAAATGAAGGACACTGAGGCTTTTCTTCATGCCACAGGAGGCTCTCAAATTTTGGTTTCCTTAGAAATCTATAAAGAGCCCAGAAATCATTTTCCAGAAAAAGCAAACTTTGAAAAAACTATACAGTGGTATGTTATTCACCAATAAAAGGGTATAAGCTTATTTCTCACAATAAAGGGAACAAAAACAAATCAATAAACTTAAGTATACATTGCTGAGTAAAGAAAATCAGTCATAAAAGGTCTGGAAAGTCATATTTATGGTGACATTAAAAAGAGCAGGGAACCAGAAGGATTAATAAAGAGATGGAGTACAGGGGATTGTTAGGGTGATAAAACTTTTTCGTTTGGTAAAATGACTCTTGATACACAAGAATGTTCCTCAGACATATAATCAACTAATTTTTGATAAAGGGCAAGTAATACAAAATGGAGCAAGGAAAGCCTCTGCAACAAGTGGTGTTGGGACAACTGGTCAGCCCCATGCCAAAAAGCAAACTCAGACCTCCAACTAACACCATGCACAAAGATCAAATCCAAGTGGATTAAAGACCTTGATATCAGAAACCATAAGGTATATAAAACAACATGTAGGTAAAACACTACATGACATTGGGACTAAAGGCATCTTCAAGGAGGAAACAGCACTCTCCAAATAAGTTGAAGCAGAGATAAACAGATGGGACTATATTAAGCCAAGAAGCTTCTGTACTTCAAAGGAAATAATGCCTCGGATACAAAAGCCACCAATAGAATGGGAAAAACTATTCATTCAAAACCCATCAGATAAGGGGCTAATATCTAAGGTATACAAGTACAGACTGAACTTAACAAGGAAAAAACATCTAATCCCATCAAAAAATGGAGAGAAGAAATGAACAGAAATTTTGTCAAAGAAATAAAAAATGGCCAAAAAGCACATGAAAAATGCTCCACATCACTAATCATCAGGGAGATGCAAATCAAAGTAACAATGAGGTACTACCTCACTCCACAGAGATTGGCACACATCACAAAGAACAAGAACAATCAGTGATGGCTAGGATGTGAGAAAGGAACTCTCATTCACTGCTGCTAGGAATGCCTTGTAGTTCAGCCTTTATGGAAAACAATAATGGAGACTCCTCAAAACTGGAAACTGAGCTCCCATATTTTCAGCTATACCAGTTCTAAGGATATACTTTAGGAACACACACACATACAAAACATCTTCCTCACACCAATATTCATTGCAGTGTTATTTACAATAGCCAGAATCTGCAAACAATCAAGATGCCCTTCAACAGATGAATGGCTAAAGAAACTGTGGTACATATACACAATGGAATATTATGCAGCCATCAGAATAAATGAAGTCGTGAAATTTTCCTACCTATAGATGGACATGTAGACTATTATGCTGAGTGAAATAAGTCAGAAGGAGAGAGATAGACAGAATAGTTTTACTTATCTATTTTAAGAAAAATAAAGGAAATATTGTAATAATGCCCCAGAGACAAAAGAGATGAGAGCTGGAAGGACCAGCTCACGATATGAAGCTCATCACAAGGAGTGGTGAGTGCAACTAGAGAAATAACTACACATACAACTATCATGACAATGTCAATGAGTGAGATAAGTAGAGTGTCTGCCTTGAATACAGGCAGGGAAAGGGGGAAGGTTGAGAGATGAGGGATTTGGTAATGGGAATGTTGCACTGGTGAAGGGGGATGTTCTTTTTATAATTGAAACCCAATTACATTAATGTTTATAATCATGGTGCTTAAATAAAAATATTATTATAAAAATAAATAAATTAAATGCTTTAAAAGAGAAAGAAAATTATCTGCCACACAGGCAAACAGGGGAGAGGCAAGCGGGGCAAGATGGAGGGAAATAGGACATTGGTGGCAGGAAATGTGCACTGGTGAAGGATGTTGCACATTGTATGACTGAAAATTATGAGCAACTTTGTAGAAGAATTGCTTATAATGATTTAATTAAAATTATTAAATATCAAAGAATAAAATAAAATAATTCTAAAAAAGTGGTATATATACATATTGGAATATTATGCAATGCAAGAGGAAAATATACAGTGGCTGGAACTGCAGAGTATCATATTAAGCATAGTAAGTTAGAAGAAGGACAGCACCAGATGATCTTAATCGTTATGGATACAGAGCAAGAAAAAAAAAAGGGAATGGCAACAACATGATGGTAACCTTTGACCCTGGACTATGGTTTGAGAAAGTAAGGTGGAAGTGATATAAGAATGATAAATGGTGGATTAGAGGTGACATACGCGCATTAGTGAGGATCTTTGAGTTGATACATTGTAAATGTATATCTAAAACTCTATGAGGGCTATAAATCACAATTTCTAAAAAAAATTTGTTTTGGTTTTTGGATCACACCCAAGTCATTCAGGGGTAACCCCTGGCTCTACACTCAGAAATCACTTCTGGCAGACTCAGGGGACATATGAGATGCCAAGAATCAAATCCCAGTCCATCTAGGATCAGCACTGTACAAGACAAATGCCTTACTGTTGTGCTAATTGTTCCAGCCCCTAAATTTTTGATGATATTCACCAGCACATAAAAAGTAAATCCTAAACTAATGCATTAAAGTACACATTGAAACTGTATGTGTAGTACTTGATAGGGCACCTGTTCATTACATTAACAATAATGAAACGTCTCCTTTCTGAACTAGGTACACAAGTAATACAAAATGTTGTTTCATAAATTATGTGTATGACCTACAGGCATGGTAGTTCATTACTGTACTTAACAATATGCATGCTTCCTCTTTTGTCTGCAAAGAATTATTCACAAATTACTGTCAAATTCCTTGTCATAGCAAAATAAGATTTTTCCAAGTTTTAATCCTACTGACTTAGACAAGTAGGATTAGCAAACTAAGTAGTCAAATCAAATATTAAACAAAAAAATCTACCTTCTGTCTTTGAAACCTTAAATACCACAGCACAGAACAGTAACCATTATATGATCACAGCAAGCTACAGGAGAACCATGAAACACTTAAATTTCAAAGAGAAAAGCAGGAGACAGTATTTTATACAAAAAATTTAGCCCTCATTTTGAAAATACACTTTAATCCATGTGCATACTATAGAAAAATTAGAGCAAAACTATTTTCTAGAAAGGCTATTACAAATTCTAATCAGAATATTTCAATAGTATTTTTTTTTTACTTTTTTAAATTTTGTTTGGGGATGACCACATCCTGCGGTGCTTGTGATTATTTCCTGGCTCTATGCTCAGAAATCATTCTTGGTGGACTTCAGATACCATATGGGATGATACAAATCAAACCCGGGACAGTAGTGAGCAAGGCAGAAGTCCTTCCTACCCGCTGAACTATTCTTCTGGTCCCTGTTTTTTCACTTTAATATAAATAGATAC
>PVKC010044384.1:0-11603 GCA_004027635.1 Crocidura indochinensis | reverse complement strand
ATTGCATTCGTGAAGTCTTTTCAACTTTTCTATAAATATGTAGCTAGAATCTAAGAAAATATATGAAAGATATGTTATTGTAGAATTTATACGCTAATTATATTTCATGGCATTCATTCACTATATATCTAAATTCTTAGTCATTTTTACTTGTGTTTTCAATCTGTAAAACTTTGTCACTAAAATGCAAGACTTTACACATATACATATATATATTCTTGTTAATAAATGATTACCTTAGTATTCATTTATTTATACTAAGGTATTTAATCTAAGGTATTCATTTATTCATGGCAAAATTATTTATATTCTCTCCCAAAATACCAAATGATACTGAAAATTTTTTAGAATAAAAATGCCCCTTATTAAAAGGAACTTGCAAAATGGTACTTAAAATTCCCTCATAATAATGTCACATAAAATTCTTATTTCAAATTTGAAAAATGATGTTGAGTTATAGGAACAGATAAGTAAGTTGTGTATTTGGGGGAATACTGCACTATAGAGACATATCAGCCAACTAAACTATTGAAATTTTTCCAGTCTACCAATAACTCAAGTAGTTTTAAAACCTGTTCTTGGTGGATCTCAGTGTCTGTGTACAGCTGAATTTGAACCACACCATCTGCCGGGTAGGGGGAGGGGTGGTTGACCCAGGCCGACCTGTGGAATTCAATCACTCCAACCCAAACCACCAAATGCAAAGTAATATGGGCAAACTAAGGAAGACAATAACAACTGGGGATGTGGAGAAGAATCCTAGAAATTTCCCAAGTCCACCAAAACTCATGCACCCAATAAATGAAGACCTAAAAGCAACACTGAAAGCCATGGCAAAAAAAATTATGGAATCACTAGCCAGCGAGTTCAAGAAATCCATAGACAAACACATCAACAAACTCAAAGAAGAACTTTTACAGAACATGAAAGAATCCATACAAATGAAGTTAAAGGAAATAAAAAATGTCTTAGAAAGCCATAGTAGCAGAATTAAACAGTTGGAGAATCACATAGAAGGACTTGAAGAAAAACTACAAACCAAAAATTACAAAGAAGCCAATAAGGAAATAAACGGTAAAGCATTGGAAGAAAAAGTTAGGTATTTAATGAACAAAGACAAAAGAAATAATCTATGGATTATAGGAATAATAGAAGGGGAGGAAATAGGGAAAGGGGGGAGAACAAGTGGTTAGGAAAATAATAGCAGAAAATTTTCACACCCTTCGCTAAGAGGCAAAGGTACAAATCCAAGAGGCGAAAAGAGTCCTTAATAAAATAGACCCTAATAAACCAACACCAAGACATATAGTAATCCAAATGGCAAAAACAAACAAACAAACAAACAAACAAAAACAAAGAAAAAGTCGAATGCCTTAAAGCAATAAGGGAGACAAACACCCCAAATACGAAGGAAGGAACATAAGAATCAAACCAGATCTCCCATTTGAAATAACTCATCAAGAAGACAGTGGAATGATATATTTAAACAACTAAATGAAAGAAACTTCCAAACTAGAATCCAGTACCCATTAAAACTCTCATTCATATGGGAGGACTAAAAACATTCTCAAACAAAAAAGAACTTACATTATTTGAGCAAACAAAACCGATTCTAAATGATATACTTAGAGATGAATTACACAATCCAAACTCCTGATTGTAACAACACCCTTTACAATACAACTTCACAACACTCCTCCATAGCAATAATCTCCTTAAATGTCAATGGACTAAACTCTCCCATTAAAAGACACATAGTAAAGACTTGGATCAGAAAAAAAAAAAAAAGCCTGATTTCTGCCTCTGCCTGCAAGAAACACACCTACAAGTACAGGGTAGATACAGGCTCAGAATAAAAGGATGGAAAACAATTATTCAAACCAGTGGAAACCAAAAAAAAAAAAGTTGAGACAGTTATTCTTATGTTAGACCAAATTACATTCAACCTCAAGAAAGTGATCAGAGACAAAGGGGAGGGGGCGTCACTACTTACTGATCAGGGGAATGCTAGATGACGAAGTACTAACTCTGGTTAATATTTATGCACCAAACGCAGAGCCAGAAAAATATGTAAGGCATTTGCTTACAAACCTAGAGAAATATATGGAAGGTAATGTGATTGTAGGAGATTTCAATACGCCACTATTACCACTGAAAAGAAGCACCAGACAGAAAACTAGCAAAGAAATAAGAGCCCTAAAGAAGAAATTAGAATATCTCAGACTAATGAATTTATATAGCGCCCTCCACCCCAGAAAGCACAATACACTTCCTTCTCTAGTGCACATGGAACCTTCTCTAGAATAGACTATGCCTTAGAATATAAATCTAACTTGCATAAAGTCACAGATATAAAGATTATTAGAATTAACCTATTAGATCACTATGTGACAGAGATTAAGATTGACTGTAAAAAGAAGCTATGGAGAAAAATCCAACACCAAGAGATTAAACAACATGCTGCTCAACAACAGTTGGATCAAAGAGGAACTCAAGAAAGAAATAAAAAGATTCCCTGAGACTAATGATAATGAAGAGACAAGTTGTCAAAATCTATGGAACATAGCATAAGCAGTAATTATGAGTAAACTCACAGTAATACAGACTTATGTCAGGAAAGAAGAGAAGAACAAAATCAATAATTTAAAGGGACATCTTAAGGAGCTGGAAAAAGAGCAGCAAAGAAATCCAAACACAACTAGAAGACAAGAAATAATAAAAACCAGAGGAGAAATAAATAACATAGAAACTAAGAAAATGAGACCAGAAGTTGGTTTTTTGACAGAATAAACAAGATTGACAAACCACTGGCAAGACTCACAAAAAAGAAGGAAAACACCCATATAAATAGGATAACAAATGATAGGGAGAAATTACAACAGAACCCCAAGATATCCAACATATCACAAGAACTTATTATGAAGAACTTTACTCATTCAGGTTAGAAAACTCAGAAGAAACCAATAGATTTCTGGAAAACTATCATCTTCCAAGACTAGAGAAGGAGGATGTAGAAAGCCAAAACAGACCAATCACATCTGAAGAAATTGAATCAGTAATTAAGAAACTCCCTAAGAACAAACGTCCAGGTCCAGATGGTTTTACAGGTGAATTCTATCGAACATCCCAAGAAGAATTACTACCACTGATCCACGGGCTCTTCCAAAACATTGAAAAGACAGAAATCCTTCCTAATTCCTTTTATGAGGCTAATATCACACTCAATCCGAAAGAGGGCAAAGACACTGCCAAGAAAGAAAAATACAGATCAATCTCACTAATAAACATGCAAAAATCCTCAACAAAATCTTAGCAAACCTAATCTATCACTACATTAAAAAGATTATACACCATGACCAACTGGGTTTCATACCAGAAATGCAAGGATGGTCCAACACATGCAAATCAATCAATATCATACACCACATCAACAACAAGAAAGACAAAAATCACATAATTATATTAATCAATGCAGAGAAGGCCTTTGACAAAATCCAACACCCATTCTTGATGAAAACACTCAACAAAATAGGCCTGGAAGGAACCTTCCTCAAGTTACAGCCATCTATAAAAAGCCCACAGCCAACATTATCCGCAATGGTGAAAAACTGAAAGCATTTCCACTGAGGTCAGGCAAAGCTGTCCACCCTCTTCACTTTTATTCAATATAGTTTTAGAAGTCCTAGCAATAGCAATCAGACAAGAGAATGGAATCAAAGGAATCCAAATAGAGGAAGAACTCAAACTATCTAATTTTGCAGATGATGTGATGATGATATACATCAAAAATCCTAAAGAGTTCACATTAAAACTCCTAGAAACAATTAAAGAATACAGCAAATTGGCCAGCTTCAAAGTCAATACACAAAAGACAGTAGCACTCCTCTATACAAATAACAAAGTAGAAGAGAAAGAGATTAAGGAGACAATCCCATTTAAAATAGCACCCAAAAATATTAAGTACTTAAGTATCAGTCTTACAAGAGAAGTGAAGGACCTATACCATGAAAACTTCAAAACACTCCAAAAAGAAATTGAAGAGGACCTAAGGAAATGGAAAAACATCCCATGCTCCTGGGTAGGTAGAATCAACATAGTCAAAATGACTATCTTACCTAAACTTATATAGATGCAATGTAATTCCTAACCAAATTCAGACATCATTTTTAAGGAGTTTTTTTTTGGGGGGGGGGGCACACCCAGTGACGCTCAGGGGTTATTCCTGGCTATTCGCTCAGAAGTCGCTCCTGGCAGGCATGGGGGACCATCTGGGGAACCGGGGGATCGAACCCCCGATCCGTCCTAGGTTAGCACAGGCACCTTACCTCCAGCGCCACCGCCCGGCACCACAATCAATTGTAAAATTCATCTGGAACCACAAAAGACCCAAACCACAAAAGACCCAGGCTAGCTAAATACATACTGAAAAACCAGAAGCTAGGTGGCATCTCTTTACCTAACCAGAAGCTTTACTCTAAAGCCAGAGTGATCAAAACAGCATGGTACTAGAACAAAGACAGAGTCTCAGATCAGTGAGTTGCAACAGAATATCCAGAGATAACCCCCCCCCCCACACACACACAGATACAGCTAAATAATATTTGACAAAAGAACCAAGAACTTGAAATGGAACAAAGACAGTCTCTTCAGCAAATGGTGTTCGAACAACTGGATAACCATTTGTAAGAAATTAAAAATTGATTTATATCTCACACCTTACACAAAAGTCAACTCAAAATGGATTAAAGACCTTTAAATCAGACCCAGATCTATGAAGTTTATTGAGAAAAATATAGGCAGAACACTAGAAGACCTACACATCAAAATGTCTTTGAGGATAGAATGCCAATGGCAAAAACTTTAGCATCAAGTCTAAATAAATGAGACTACATCAAACTAGAAAGTTTCTGCATGGCCAAAGAAATCCTACTTAATACTAGAAGACAGTTAATGAAATATGAAAAAATCTTTGTACTCAATAGATCAGATAAAGGACTGACGTCTAGAATATACAAAGCATTCAGAAAGGTGAGTTCCAAAAAATCTAATCAAGTCATAAAAAATGGAGAGAAGAAATGAATAGACACTTCTCTGAGGAATAACCAAAGATGGTTTAGCATTCTGAAGTCTACTATTTACAAAACATGGCCACAGCTGGTTGAGCTGTCTGGCTGGACTCTTAACTTAGCAAGTAAAATTATAGGCAAAAGAAAATGGGCTCAAAGAAATTCTCTAGCTCTTTTTCTGTCTCTCTCTTTCTCTGTCTCTCTCCCTCACACTTACACACAAAAAGAGAAAAGATTGTGGATGGGATAAGGAAATTTTATACAATGTTGTATTTCCTAGTCAGATAACAATTCTCAAAACAATGAATGGGGAAATTTACTCTATCAGTTATTCAATTTCAAAATGAAGTTAATTTTTGATTCTTTACTCAAAACCCATATGTAAGGAGATGTAAAGTTTGCCAACTCTGAAATATAAAATATTCTTTACTTTTACCTCTCTACTCCCAATTATATAACAATTATATTTTGCATTCCAGTAACCTCCTAACAAGTTTTTAATTTATTTACTTGTTTGACTCTGGCATATTTTCTATACTGTTAGTCCCCAATTCTTTTGTTGGAGGAGGGTTTTTTTTTTATCAACACCTGACCAATGCTCAGAGATTTCTCATGTTTGTATGCTCTATCCTAGTGGGGTTTGGGGTATCATATGCAGTGCCATGGATAGAATCAAAGTGAACCACACATAAAGAAAGCACTTTGCCCTTATTCATATCTCTCCAACCCAAGATGTTTTTAAATGAAAGGGTAATTTTTATTTTTTTGTTTAAAAGCTTCAAATTTTTTTGAATAACTAAGGTAAAGTCAAAGTTCTATAGTATTTTGAAACCAAAGCAACTTTTTTGTTTCTTTCTTTTCACATCACTCAGTGTCTGTTTTATCATGTTATGTCTTCTCATTGACTTCTTATGTGTTTTTTAAAACTGTTTAAAAATACTTTTTAAATTAAATAAACACATTCATTGTATTGAACTGTTGGATGAAAACAGTAGAGTACGGGAGCTGTGAAGTCAATATCTGTTGGTTGAATCTTATAAGAGTAAGGTAAAGGAAGTGAGCTTCTGACTTATGGGAAGAAAAATAAACCAGTCTTTCTGAGTTCCCATAGAATTTCCACTACTCAAAGTTGTCATTCATCCACTGAACAAAACCATTCAAACTATTGGATTGAGGTTACAATTCAATAGTTTCCTAACCATTGATTTCACATAATTGGTGTATTGCTGTAAGTCTAATTGGGGGTCGGTGGTAGGGTTTCCAGGATCTAGGTGGGTCTAACTCACACACTACAGTCCTCTGGGCTTTCTCTGATTGTATTAGATTTGTAGATCTCCTCAGAGATCTCTATTTTCCTATTTTCAAATCATCTGTATTTTTATCTAAATATTTGTCTTAAAAGGAAGTAATTTTCCATTTTTGTATTTATTATCTTTCTTTTCATTGTTAATGGGAAGGCCTGCTAATTATGCAGCATTCTTTATTCCTTTATGTTCCAATATTTCTTATTTTCTAAATCAATAAAAATCACTAAAATAAATGAAGGCATATAGGTCAATACTCCATGATTTTTGCACTTCAGAAATAACAATGAAAAATAAAAAAAAGAAAATATCAAAATTTGGAAATCTTCAATGTCAGATTGGAAAAAAATGTGCGATTTATTTGTAGAACCATGACATCTCACAGGTACAATAAACTTTAAATTAAAATGAATGACTAAGTATCAAACATGTAACATGAATTTATATAATAAGCATAATTTCCATTAACAATAATCCATTTCATTGGGTTAGAGGACATTAATAGAGATAAAAAATACAAAGAGTTTCAGGTAGAGATAGAAAAAAATCAGTAATAAATTGAAATGCTCTACAAGTAGTAAAAGAAACCTTTTCAGAGATATTTAAGTGATGAATGAAAATAATACAAAAACGAGTTAATTCAGTAAAAGTCATCAGACATAGTAAGGATCTGTTCAGTATACTAAACTCTTATAAATGAATTCTAGTCCAAAAATCTCAGAAGGTTTTCACTGGGTCAGAACTAAAATCTTTCAGTGTATAGGAAGAATGAATCTTAATTCTCAGAAAGATGTCCCTTCAGATCTTCTGCTGAGTTCACTTAATGAATCATGTTTCTATGTGATACATTACATGTTCTATTCCAGTTCTTGTTTGTCATAGTTTTTATTTCATAAAATAGGCAGTTAAATATTTTATTATGATAAGAAAAGCAAGCTATTTATATTAGAGTTATTTCTGATCCCAAAGTAAAAAAAAATGCTATAACAAAACTTGTGAATTTGGGGTAAAGAGACTTTAAGTATGCTTGAGAATCAGTTACAATTGTCAAATCAATTCTTAGATATAGTCATCTTTCATGGTCATGTATAAATAAATATATATAATAAATATATTAAATATTATTAATATTAAATATTAATATTAAATAATAAATATACATAAATAAAGTATAATTATCTTATAGGTAGCAATAACAAAACCAAAAAGTTTATCTTCTTGGTCTGTGTTTTAGGCTTATCTAAATAAAATAAATGGATTTTAAAATTCAAAGTAATATATATACTTCAGATCATTACTACTTAGGAAAGGAGAAAAAGATTACATTAAACATGTAAGGAGAGTTAGTGATATAAATAAAATTTGATTTGTTAAAGTTACTTAATTGTTCTATGTCCATTCCTTATATCCTTATTCATAGTAAAAATGTAAATTGTACCTTATATAATTTATGACAGTTTTCTATTATAATATGAGTCATGCCAATTTACATTATGCTTAGTTTTATGCTTAAGAATTTTTGTGCTGTAAAAATTGTTAATGTAAAATTAATAAAGTCATTATTATAAATTGTACAGTATTCAAATATAATGCTTGAAATTAAAAATATGGAAACTAAAGCAGTTTGATATTTAGAAAATGGATTTGGTGAAGAGAAGAAAATATTCTCATGGTTCCATGCAAGTTCTGAGATGTGATTTGTGACTAGTTTTCACTAGTTTTCTAGTTCCTTAGGAACTAGAGAATGAATGTTATGCCTTTTCTATAATTGTCAATACAACACATAAATGTTCATCCAACATGCCTATCAGTTTCTGAAAGCAAGACAATTATAGGAAGAAGTTGTGGGTAGGAAAATTGTCTCTAAACCTGGGTACTGACAGCAATATAAAATCAGTGACAATTTTACAATTTTTTTCTAGAAAAAGTGTTTCCTATAGTTTCTGAACATTGACATTTCTGAAAACACACATAGCACAAAATTCCTCCCGGTGATTTACCCTATATACTCGAGTATAAGTCTAGTTTTTCAGCAGAAAATTTGTGATGAAAACTCCAGAGTCAGCTTATAAGGTTATTTGATTCGGTGGGAGCAAAACTGAATCAAATGCACTTAGTCTCCAGTCATGTATTACCGTCTGCTGGAGGGGTCAGTGTTTCAGCTCAGTCTTCAAGTTGGGCAGAGATGAAGAGGTAGGCAGCTGAACTGAACTGTATGCCACTAAACTATTTAGCCCACAAAATTCTGCACTTTATATGAGACCGAAAGCACTGATTATATTTGTGAACTCAGTGATGATGGCAAAAGAAAACCCTCTGGGCTCAAAGACAATGGTGTGTTATAGAGAAAAAACTTAATAAAATGAATGCTTCATCAAAATTACTAAACCCAGCCAGAATCTAATTCAGATTTGAAAGAACTATACACAATTTCACAGATAAAAAGCAGCTCAGGAATTTTATGGACTCAAACCATCTTTATAAGATAAAAGAAAGGGACAACTTTAAGACAAAAGAAAGGCAACACACAAACCAAATTTTCCACACAAATATGTCAAATATGCTCATAATCTCTTTCAATGTCAGTGGACAAAAGGTACCAAGTAAGAGATACAGAGTGGCAGGGTAGATTAGAAAACTGAAGCCAACATTCTGCTGTCCACAAGAAGCACATTTGAGTAGTTAGAGAAAACAAGACAAAGCGGAAGACAATTACCCAAATAAACAACTCCCATCAAAAAATATCAGACAACATAGACTTCACGCTCAAAATTATTCTTTCCAATTGGGAAGTTGGTCAATACAAGGGCTTGAGAACATGGTGCTGTTTGAGCATACTAGTACCAAGGATTATGTGGACCACTCTGATTATGAGCTTTCACTCAGTATCTGACTTGGAACAGGTATATGCTATGAGTATTGTCCTCTTTGTTTCACAACAATATCATGAGATTCACATTAGATTTTCTATAATTTACACTAAAGAAACTGAGCTAATAAACAATAACTTACATGAACTTCAATGTTTATACTACATATAGTATTCTCCAAATACTATAATTATTGTGCATAATCCTTTTGTCATATTAAGAAAATATATTTCTGCAGAGTTGCCCACTTGGCAATTTGACTAAATTACTAAGACATAGAAGTCAAATATTTTTGTGATTATTAAATTATTTAATGTCATTTGAAGAAAAAGGTATTAAAATATATTATGTTTTAAAATTTTAATTTATAAGTGGCTCCAAGTAATTTTATCATACAGTTATTGGTATTTTCTCTTTATTCTTGGTTTTATTCTATTGTACACCAAAATCTTTTAAATCTATCTATTAAAATTTAAAGATAGACATTTCAGTTTTGGTAACTGAATACTTGGACACTGCTCACCATTAATCTCTAAAACTAATTATTCAGAGGCTTTGTGAACAGATTAAAATGTTCAATTGCTTGCCATATTAGAAATACACATTGATAGTCTAAATCAGGGGTCCTCAAACTTTTTAAACAGGGGGCCAGTTCACTGTCCCTCAGATTATTGGAGGCCAGACTATAGTAAAAACTAAAACTACGAGCAAATTCCTATGCACACTGCATATTATTTTGAAGTGAAGAAACAAAAACGGAAAAAATACTGTATGTGGCCCACGGGCCGTACTTTGATGACCCCTGGTCTAAATCATGCTAGAAATACACTTTGATAATCTAAATTATTCAACTATTTAAGAGCTTTCTTGGACATTAGAATACAAGCATCCAGACAAATGGACTGGATTTTCTCAGATCACATTTTTATTCAGCAAGTTGTCAACAGGTGAATAATGCAATTATTATCAATTATATTCTAATATTTCTATACTATGCTCTTCAAGATCAGTTCTGCTCTTAGACAAGGAGACAAAGCAGAATTTGACATGGGCTGCAGATAAAAATTTCAACACATTTGATTTATATATAGATAAGTTATACAAAATATATTTTCTTTGATTTGGGGTCATCTTTGACTGAATTCAGAACTTACGCCTAACTCTTCACTCAGGAATCATTTCTGGTGGCTTCAGGGGAGCATTTGGGATGCCAAGAAATGAACCCAGGTAGGTTGTCAAACAAGTAAAACAAGTACTACTCATACTGCATTATCTCTCTACCCTTTAAATAAGACTTTTATTTTTTGTGCTTGTTTGTTTGGGGGCCATACCGGTGACGCTCAGAGGTTACTCCTGGCTATGCGCTCAGAAATCTTTTCTGATTTGGGGACCATATGGGAGGCGGGGGATTGAACGCAGGCCTTCTTAGGCACAAATCATTTATTTTGCTCCATTTCTTTTTTTTTTATTCTATGCTACCTCAAAGACTTTTTATGCCCTTCCCTGTCTTTTTTGTTGCTCTAACACAAACTATTTACTATTTGCATTTATTGACTATTTACCAGGTTCTATGCACTTTGCTAATAGTATTATTTCTTTTGTGCCTTTCATCAACAATATTTTGTAAAGTATGATGAAACTTCAGTTAGTCATTCTAAAGTTAAAGTAAATGACATATCAAAGGTTTTCACTTAGGCTACCTCTTAAACTCATGAATGTGATATATTATCTAACATTGTTATAGTTAATTTTATGTTCCAACAAGCTTTCAAGGTCAAGAGGAAAATAATAGACCTTCCATCCATCAGCCCAAATTATCTTCCAATTATTTGTTACTATAACTTAAGGTCTAATTCTAATTTCTTATGATTTATAAGTTAGTGATGCATTAATCTGCTTCCTCAAATAGGAATAATCTTTGTCTAAAGCAATGAAGTGTTGCTCTTTGCAAATCCTTTATAAATTTTTATTACATGACAAAAAATTGATTAGGTGAATTCATCACTGACATAATTAAAAACAATTTAGATAATGTGTCACATAAGATCTAAAAAGATCAATCTAAAATGTCAATAACAAGTCTACATTTTAATAAGCAATTAATGCAAATGGGCATTTATTGCTTCACATTTTGATTTTTAACTTGCATTTATAAAAATAATCCATTGGGCATGTTAAATACATACAAATTTACTCATTCAATTACTTGAAATGTTATATTTTACTGAATAAAATAATTTAATCCAAAACTCTTCAAGGAATCCAGGTAATATTGTTTACTTAAAAATCATTTAAAATTGAAAGAAAGGCCTAGGTATGTTGCTCAATGGTAGAACACATAGCTTACATGTATGATGCCCTGT